>PISX010023175.1:0-30349 GCA_004024625.1 Mellivora capensis
TCAGCTTCTTTATTCTCTGTCATTTGGTCTTCTATATCACTAATTCTTTCTTCTGCCTCATTTATCCTAGCAGTAAGAGCCTCCATTTTTTATTGCACTTCACTAATAGCTTTTTTATTTCAACTTGGTTAGATTTTAGTTCTTTTATTTCTCCAGAAAGGGCTTTTATATCTCCAGAGAGGGTTTCTCTAATATCTTCCATGCCTTTTTTGAGCCCAGCTAGAACCTTGAGAATCGTCATTCTGAACTCTAGATCTGACATATTCCCAATGTCTGTATTGATTAGGTCCCTAGCCTTTGGTACTGTCTCTTGTTCTTTTTTTTGTGGTGAGTTTTTCCGCCTTGTCGTTTTTTCCAGATAAGAGTATATGAAGGAGCAAATAAAATACTAAAAGGGTGGCAAAGACCCTAGGAAAATGCCCTTTAAAGAAAAAATTGAGTTAACTGCAAGACTGAAGAATCATGGTGAGGAAGCCATGAATTCCGCGCTTTGCTTTCTCCTCCTCTGGAGTTCCGCTGCTCTCCTTGTTAAGTGAACTTGGTCTTGGCTGGACTTCTTTTGATCTTCTGGGGGAGGGGCCTGTTGTAGTGATTCTCAAGTGTCTTTGCCCGAGGCAGAGCTGCACTGCCCTTACCAGGGGCCAGGCTAAGTAATCCGCTCGGTTTCGCTTTCGGGAGCTTTTGTTCCCTGAGCGCTTTCCATAGAGTCCGGAGGACGGGAATGAAAATGGGACCTCCCAGTCTCTGGCCCGGAAGAGCTGAGATTCGGGGCTCCACTCCTCATAGGAAAGCCCCGGCCACTCCCGTCTCCCTAGCCTCTGGCCGCGCTCTGAGCTCACCCAGCCTGCCACCGGTTCAAGGTAACCCCGAGCTGAGAGCTCACTCCTCGGCTCTGTCTCTGTAGCCAGCTTCCCCGCTCTGATACCTGCGAGCTCTGCGACATTCAGACACCCCTGATCCTTCTGTGACCCTGCGGGACCTGGGGCCACGCTGACCCCGGTGGGCTTCACCCCGGTTTAGCCTCTGGAGCGATGTCCCTCAGTGGAGCAGACTTTTAAAAGTCCCGATTTAGTGCTCCATTGCTCTGCCGCTTGCCGGGAGCCAGCCCCTCCCCTACAGTCTATCCTCCCGTCGCTTTCGATTCACTTCTCCGCCAGTCCTACCTTCCAGAAAGTGGCCGATTTTCTGTTTCCAGAATTGCTGTTCTTCCTCTCTTTGATCTCCTGTTGGATTTGTAGGTGTTCGCAATGATTTGATAAGCTATCTAGCTGATCTCCTGCTACCTGATGTAGTCTCAACCTGCTACTTCTCCGCCATCTTCCCAATTATCAAATCCTTGAATTTCTGCATTGTGTAGCTGTGATTCTCAAAATGTGTTCCTTGGGCCAGCAGCATAAGCATGGTGACTGATTAGCGATGAAAGTTCTGGATTCCCACTTCAGTCAGGTCTACTGAATCAGAGGTGGAGTCCAGGAGTCTGTGTTTTAACAGTCCCTCCGGGTGATAGTACTGCATCCTGAGGTTTGAGAAATTCTATTAGAGTATTTGGAATATCAGCATTTTGGAGATTAGTTTGTTTTAAGGAAAGACAAGCAGCTTAAGGAAATGCTTAAGAGAGTGTACTATGCTGGGGATTGAAATCCAGCTCTGTGATTTACTAGCAATGTGACCTTGGTTACATTTCATAATCTCTCTCTGCCTCGGTTTCCTTATCTATAGACGGGAGATATTAACACCTACCTCCCAGAGTTGTTTTGAGAGTTACAGTGACTTAATCCATGGTAGGTTCTTGGAAAAATATCTGACATAAGGCTAGTACTCAGTAATTATTTGTTATCCTTATGATCACATTCATGTAATTTATTATATCCTGTTATTATTATATTCATGTAATATAGTTGGAAGTAATGCATATAATTTCCTTCGTGGTACCTGGAGCTGAACGTTGGTGGGTTACTCACCCAGGTTTTTTTTTTGTTTTTGTTTTTGTTTTTAAGATTTTATTTTTATTCATTTGACAGAGATTGCAAGTAGACAGAGCAGCAGGTTGGGGGTGGGGGTTTGAAGCAGGTTCCCTGCTGAGCAGAGAGCCTGATGCAGGACTTGATCCCAGGACCCTGAGATCATGACCTGATCCAAAGGCAGAGGCTTAACCCACTGAGCCCCCCAGGTGCCCCCTCACCCAGGTTCGTAAAGTACCACTTAGAACATTTTCGCTAGAACTTACTAAATAGTGTTCTTATGCTCCCAAAAGAGTTAGTGCCTTTTACTGAGGTCAGTGTCTTCTGTTCTTTTCTGGAAAGAGTAAAGTAGTGAAGGGCTCAGACTCCCTGAGTTTCAGTTCTTTCTCTGCCTCGAGCCATGTGACCATAAGCAAGTTACTTAACGTCTGTGCTTACTACTGTCCTGTACAAAGGAAGGATGATGGTCGTCATCTGCGTAGGGTGGTATGAAAATTCAGTGGTTCGTACGGGACTTCTCACACTTTCTGGTCTCAGGACTACTTTAGTGTCTTACAAACTGTTGAGGGTTCCAAAAGACTTTAATTTAAATGATCATATCTTTCAATATTTACCATATTAGAAATTAAAACTGGGAAATTTAAAAAATATTTACTTAAAAGTAATAATAAACCCATTGCATCTTAACACAAATAAAAAATTTTGACAACAAATAAAAAATGGTATTGTTTTCCATTTTTGCAAACCTCGTTAATGTCTGGCTTAATGGAAATCTCTTTGATGTTGGACTCTCATAGCTACTGCTTCATTCAGTCTGTGGTGTTATTTTGGTGAAGTATGTGGGGAAGATCCAGCCTCATACAAATATGTCAGTAGAAAAGGGAAGAGTGTGTTGTTAGTTTCAAATAATTATGGATATCTTTTTTTGTTTGTTTGGTTTTTTTTTTTTTAAGATTTTATTTATTTGTCAGAGAGAGAGAGCAAGCGAGCACAGGCAGACAGAGTGGCAGGCAGAGGCAGAGGGAGAAGCAGGCTCCCCACCAAGCAGGGAGCCCGATGTGGGACTTGATCCCAGGACACTGGGATCACAACCTGAGCCGAAGGCAGCCGCTTAACCAACTGAGCCACCCAGGCGTCCCTTTTTGTTTGTTTTGATGTTGCAACGGAACTCAACAAACAGTGTTTCCTTCAGGGTAGTTGGCACTATGTGGAGTCTGAGTCCCTATAAGTGAACTTCACATAGTCTGTTGTATTAAAACCCATTGGTCCAACTTCGGTTCCGGGTATGATATCACAAAATCATTTGGAAAATACTGAATCACTGAGTTTTGAAAATCTTCCAAATGTTGATGCATTATACACTACCAAACATCACATTTGTTAAAATCATCAGAAAAGTCTTTTATGTATTGGGAAACTGCCAACTGATAGTAGCAAATACAAATTTTTTCCGAAAGTCTAATTTTCACTTGAAAGCTCAGATTTTATCACTGCTAACAAATACTGTCAAGTATTTCCTTGAAGTGACAGTCTCCCTTTCTTCTGTTTAAAAAAAAAAAAAAAAAGTCCATCAAATACTCAGTCTGAATAACCATCATTGGTCCATCAGTCATCCTTCCAAGTAGATGTGTCCCGTAAAATGTGGCTGTTTCAGTTCACAGCCCAGACTTAATGTTTTTCCTCGAGACAACTGTAATACTTGGCTAGGCACCAGAAGTCCCTTATGCATGCTTGCCATTTTATCATCCTTTTTGTTAAAAAGATGTATACTCAAGGGCGAAGGTTTAATGAAACTAATAATTTTTATTGTTTATAAGGGTATTTTAAGTAAAAGTTATTTTAAACAAAAATTGCAAGTGGCTGTGAAAAATGCAGTGACTCTTACTGTGGCCTTGGTGCTATTGTAAATATACTTTGACCTCACAGAGCCTCTAAAAGGGTTTTGGGGTCCCTCGGAGGTCTGCGCACTGCACTTTGCGAACTGCCGAATGAATCCGTGTTAAGTGCTTAGAGTGGTGCCTGGCACATGAGTGCTGTGCTTTTCAGTCATCACCGTCATCATCATTATTGTGTACAAATACACAAACAATCATTATTATCTGTGTATTTGTACAAAATATCATCACCAATTAACCCCTGAAATGACTGAAGGTTTTTAGGAGAAAACAGAAGGTGACATTACAACGCTCTATCTGTACATTCATTTTAAAATACAGCACGCAGGCAGACAGGTCACATGCTGCAGGAAATGAGCGGTTTTAGCATTTGGAATAATAATCAACTTTCAACTCGTCCTTTCTGTTTTGCCCTTGCCCCGAGGTTTTATAATGACTCCAGCTAATTTAATAGTAACCGAACAATTTGCTTTTTTGCAGAGCAGCCTAGAAAAGGCTGCCTTTGTCAGACTGTACTTGGTCTCTCAAGGACGACTCCCCTTGATGGGCTTGATGGAGATCCTCAGCGTGGCCATCCAGCACCGGGAGAAAGACACCCTGGCGTGGATGGTACTGCACAGCCTCTACCAGGCGCGGATCTCGAGCCATGCCAACACAGGTGAGGCCGGCGTGGGGAACCAGCAGGACCAGAAGGATCTGCCATCCCTTTTAACCTTAACTGTTTCCTCCACAAAGAAGGGAGTTTAGTGCTTCGTGACCCAGGAGAGCTTTTGTTACCCCGAATGAAGAGCACCTTAAATGAAAAGACCAGTTAAAACTCAACAACCTCCACCCTGAGGATGGGAATGGGTTCCGTTGGTGATTTTTATTATTGTCTTTAGCTGTCCAGGCCCTCGAGTCCATAAACGAGTGGACCGGGTTGACTCTGCCTGCTTCCATTTCCCAACCAGGATGTCCATTGATTCTGCCTGATGTTTTCAGGAAAATGACTTTGAGGTGGTTACTTAACAAACAAAAAGAGGAAAACAGCGACAACAAAATTAAATTGTTATTGTATAGGAGAACTTCTCAGGGGTGAGGGGAATAAAATTGGGGCTCCCTCACTACATCCTCAAGCCAGAAGCTCTAGGCCTGCAGCTCTGCTAATGAATCATACAGTGGAACTTTTATTTTTTTTTTTTGTTTTTATTTTTTTAAGATTTTATTTATTTATTTGACAGAGAAAGATCACATGTAGGCAGAGAGGCAGGCAGAGAGAGAGGGGGAAGCAGGCTCCCCGCTGAGCAGAGAACCTGATGCGGGGCTCGATTCAGGATCCTGGGATCATGACCTGAGCCAAAGACAGAGGCTTTAACCCACTGAGTCGCCCCGAATGCTGGAACTTTTAGACCATCATAGACCTTTACCCTTGAATAATAATGAGCTCTGCCATTTCTCCTCCTGAGCCTTTGGTCACATTGCTTATGGCCAACAGTCAGGTCTGAACGGCACTTGCTTCAGTAGATCAGGTGTGGCGGGGAACTCCTAGTGACCGCAGGTAGGTTACTTACATTTCTGGATTTTTTGTATGTTCCTCAGTTCAGTTCTTGATGAGGAAAACTGGCAGACATAATTGTAATCCCTTTTTGGGAGTAGATAGGAAATTTTGATTTATTCTTCTCTTTGGCAATTGAGATGGTTGTCTCATCTCTGCATCAGTGCCTGCCCATGAAAAATGAACCTGTGATGAAAAAAATATATTTTTTTTTTTACTCTAAATCAAAAGTGTATTTATCAGGGAGAAATCTAGTAGGTACTCCCAAGGAAGCGTGAAGATAATGCAAAGTAAACTGAAATAAATCTGATACTGTCTTTGGTTTTAACTAGTTGGCCTTCCAGTTTAGTTCCCGTTTTCCTCTGACTCGCTGAAATTTGACAGCCTTCCAAGTAAGCTTTATTGTGCTGGGAATCCTCATTTTTGAAAATAAAAACGGAAGAATCAGTATTTATGACAATGTTTGTGCTCCAGTTACTATATAATAGCTGGTTTTTATTTTTCTTCTGATGTCTTTGTGTAGGTTGTCTCTTTGATTTTGGCTTAAAATGGGAACATGTAAGTAAAGAAGACCATAAAAACAACTAACTAGCCAAGAGTCAACATTCTGGCTAGCTGGCATGCCAGATTTCTCCTAGTGTGTTTAACCTTGAGAGAGAGAAACTCCAACAAATGCATTTTATCACTAGCAGATGTGTAGTTTTGAAGAATAAATTACCTTTTGAAAATAAAGGCAAAACTACAGTTATCTGATGTGAATAGTGTCAGAGAACTCCTACAAAATCCCGTCTCAGGTATGGCAAGAGTATTTGTGACTATTTCATGGAATCCTCCTCAGATGTTCTGCTTTCATCATGGTGGCTAGTACTGACCTATTGGACATTTCATAGGAAAACTGTGGTCTGGTAAGAAAATATTTCTTTTGTTTTAGGTGTGTTGAAGAGAATGGAATGGCTCTTGGAGCTGATGGGTTATATCAGAAATGTTGCGTACCAGTCAACATCTGTTCAGAACGTGGCTCTTGATGAGGTACAGTCTAGAGGAGTCATTTGTGGCTCCCTTAAAATGTGGAACTTATGTTTGCTCTCCCAAAAGACAAAGAAGTTGCTGCTTGCCTTTGTTTTTCCCCCTCCTTCCATTTACTTTGGGTAAAGCTGGTGATAACTCTCTGACGTCATAAGGAAATGGATGTGCTTGCCTGACTCTTGGAGACACCCAGGGCTGCCCTTGGAAAAATATTTTCAACAGAATAAGTTTCTTGAAAGGCAGCACACAAGGACGCTAGCTGATGTGGGAACCCAGCGTTCTGTGTACTTGTGCTTGACCCCACAGAGAGGAGGCACAGGGCTCTGGCCTTTGCACTGGCCCAGAGAATGTCTTCAAACGTCTGGTTTGAAGAGGTTCCTCAAGTGTATGCAAGTGATCTGTGTTTGCACAGTATTTATGTGCAGGAGAGGGGTAAAATGATCTATGACCCCCAGAAGGTTAACTACTGATAAGGGGAAAATAAAAATAGGAAAAGGTTAATAAATGAAGATAGCACATTCCACTCTTCTTATTTTCTTGACTTTATAACCACTGTGCATTTTTCAGTAGAATTTTTTTCCGTAGGCATGTTTCATGCCTGGACTGTTTACTGTGTGAGTGGAATTGGTATAACCTGGGATGTCATTTGAAGTTCTGACCAGCTTTTTGAAGAGTTGCATATATTTTTGAAATTTTAATTAGTGAGATTATGACTTCTAAGAAATTAAGGAGTACTTTTAAACTTCTTTTTTTAAACTAGCAGAATCTGTCATCTTTTTCTTCTAATCTCCTCTAAGTTTTTGTTAATTTTCTGTTTTCTTACAAAAAATCTTTTGAAACTTAGAAAATACAGATAAGCAGAAAGAAGTATAATTTGAATCACAGTACTCCAACAACTCAGAGGGGCCCCGTGTTACCACCATTTTATAAATGTGTAGATTAGTCTAAACTCTGAATGGATGGATCCTATACAGAGTATTTAAAATGCATGTGGAGGGTGCCTGGATGGCTCATTTGGTTGGGCGACTACTTTCAGTTCAGGTCATGATCCTGGAGTCCAGGATTGAGTCCCGCATTGGGCTCCCTCCTCAGCGGGGAGTCTGCTTCTCCCTCTGACCCTCCCCCCTCTCTTGCTCTTTCTCTCTCTCTTTCTTTCTCTCTCCCTCTCATTCTCTCCTCCAAATAAATAAAATCTTTTAAAAAAAATGCATGTGGAAATATGTAGGCTGAGAAGATGGCAGCATAGGAAGACCCTAAGCTCACCTCATCCCACTGATACAACTAGATGTCAGTGTGAATAACCCAGGTAATGACCCAAAGGCTGGCAGAACAAACTCCTCAACTAAATGTAGAGAGATGCCACATTGAAGAGCGTAGGAAGGGTGGAGATGTGCTGGGGAGCTAAATGACCATGGGTGTGGAAAAGGGGAAGAAGAAGGCTATCGTACTGGGGAGCCCACATGAGGAAGACAAATCCCCAATAATATATTGGGGCCCAATAATATTTGGCTTTGAAAACTAGAGGGGGTAAAGTTTAGTGACTTATTATAACCAGCAGGACTTAAAGCCTGCAATTTTAAAAATCAGCAAGTTGGGTTCTGGGAGAACCTGGCCACTGAGAGGAACTGAGTCCCTGCCCTTGAAGAGAGCCTGTGGAGATACAACATAGGAGCAGTGAATTTTGGAACACTGAAAAAAATAAAAGAAAAGGGGAAAAAAAATGTCTGGAGGACAGGGAGGAAGAGTTGTTTACTTATCTCAGAGCCTGTCCCAGTGGGGTCATGTTCACAGGGAGTATCCTCTAAGAACAGAGGAACTAATAGGTGTCATTTCCCTCCCCTGCTTCCCAGCATAAACACGTGGCCACCTGCAGCCACCTGCAGGAACCAGTTTAGAGCCCACATTTGCTACCTAACTTGCTTACACTACTCCCTGCCTCCCCACTCCTCCCCAGCTCTGGGGATTTGCCCACTCCAGCTGGGCTTGCCTCAGTCCCAGTGCTGTGGATCCCCTCCCTGAGAAGACCTGCTCACATTTTGCAAACCATGCAGTATGTGGGGCCTCGGCAGTGGTGGTGGCAGCCAGTACCCTCTCATGGAACATGGGCAAATGCCTTGTTAAGCTGTGTGCCCACATGCCCACTCTTTGCAGATCCACACAGGCTGGCTCTATGGTGGTGGTAGGTCTCCTTTCACAGCAAACCCGAGTGCACCTTGGTAAAAATACATGCCCTACCCCTATGCTTTATGGATTGGCCAAGCCACTGTGGTCTCAGAGGTAGCGTCGTGTCCCCTCTCCCTGGTGCACAAACCTGTGGGCTCTGCATACCTCCCTCCTAAGCACATGGCAGATCCGCCTCCTCCAATATGCTCTTGTCCAAAGCCCATTCAAACCGAAGCCACAAGCCTGGAAAAGTGTGCTAGCAGCCTAGACAGGGACCAGCACCACTCCAAAGTGATTCCTGTCCTGGGGAGAGAGAAAGATAAGCACCACATTGGTCAGGCTGTGGCTTCCACCATGGGTTGGGAACAGACAATTTGTCTGATCGTGGGCCCTGCCCACCAATGAAGGCTTCTCAGGGTACAACACAGGGAAGGTGCTCTGCAGTTTGGTGCTGTTGCATCTCTGCCAAACACCTGGTCTGGCTCAACTCGAGCACAAGGCAGCACCAGTCTGGCCCACTAACAACATAGGAGATCCCCCTGAAGCGTCAGGTTCTGATAAACAGGGGAAAGTGCCCCAAAGAGCACCACAGGCCCTCTTCTTCATAAAGCCACTACTTTCAAGAGCAGGAGACATAGCTGACTTTCCTAACACACAGAAACAGATGCAGAGAGTTAGACAAAATGAGATAGGGGAATATGTCTCAGATGAAAGAACATGATAAAACCACAGCAAGGGTCCTAAACATAATGGAGATAAATAATATGCCTGATAGAGAATTCAAAGTAATGATTACAAACCTTTTTTTAAAGATTTTATTTATTTAACAAGAAGTCACAAGTAGGCAGAGAGGCAGGCAGAGAGAGGAAGGGAAGCAGGCTCCCTGCTGAACAGAGAGCCCGATACAGACCTCAATCCCAGGACCCTGAGATAGTGACCTGAGCCAAAGGCAGAGAATTAACCCACTGAGCCACCCAGGTGCCTCTAAAGTAATGATTATAAAGATACTTGACTTGAGAAAAGAGGGGAGGACATCGGTGATACCCTTAACAAAGAGATAAAGAAGAATCAATCACAGCTGAAAAATAAAAAATACACTATATGAAATAAATAGCAGAGTACAGGAAGCAGAAGAAGGAATCAGCAACCTGGAGGAGGATAGAGTAATGGAAAGTAATCAAGCTGAGCAGGAAAGAGAAAAGTGACGATGACACTATATAATCATAAAGCATACAATCCAACAAGAAGATATAACAATTGTAACTATACACCCAACATGGGAGCACTCAGATACATAAAACAGTTAATAAACATAAAGGAAGTAGTGGATAGTAATACAATAATATTAGGGGATTTTAAGGTCACTCCACTTAACATCGATGGGCAGATCATCCAAATAGAAAATCAACAGGGAAACCAAGGCTTTGAATGACACACTGGACCAGATGGATTTAACAGACATATTCAGAACATTCTACCCTAAAATAGCAGAATACACATTCTTTTCAAGCGCACATGCAATATTCTCCAGAACATATCTCAAAAGAAGGCAACAAAACGAGTCTCAATAAATGAAAAATTAAAGTCCTACCAGACTGATTACCAGCAGTGAAACTGATATGTAAAAAACCCACAGCTAACATCATACTCAGTGGGGAAAAACAGAACTTTTCTGCTAAGGTCAGAAACAAGACAAGGATGTCCACTCTTACCACTTTTATTCAACACAGTACTAGAAGTCCTAGCCACAGCAGTCAGACAATAAAAAGAAATAAAAGGCATCCAAATTAGTAAGGAAGAAGTAAAACTTACACTCTTTGCAGATGACATAATACTGTGTATAGAAAAGACTCTGCCAGAAAACTGCTGGAACTGATCCGTGAATTCAGTAAGGTTGCAGGATACAAAATCAGTGCATAGAAATCTGTTGCATTTCTGTACACCAATAATGAAGCTAAATTAAGAAACAATCCCATTTGCAGTTGCACCAAAGATAATAAAATACCTAGGAATAAACTTAACCAAGGAGGTGAGAGATTTGTACGCAAAAAAGTATAAAGCATTGATGAAAGACAATGAAGACGACACAGAGAAATGGGAAGACAGACCCTGCTCATGGACTTTAACAAATATTGTTAAAAGGTCTATACTATCCAAAGTAATCTACAAATTTATTGCAATCCCTATCATAATGCCGACAGCAGTTTCTACAGAACTAGAACAAACAATCCTAAAATTTGCACGGAACCAAAAAAGACCCTGCATAGCGAAAGCAGTCTTGAAAAGAAAAACAAAACTGGAGGCATCACAATTTCAGACTTCAAGTTATATTACAAAGCTATAATTACAAAACAGTATGGTACTAGCATGAAAATAGACACATAGATCAATGGAACAGAATAGAAAGTCCAGAAATTAACTCACAATTATGTGGTCAATTAATCTGCAACAAAGGGGGCAAGAATATGCAATGGGAAAAAGACAGTCTCTTCAACAAATGGTGTTGGGAAAACTGGACAGCCACATGCAAAAGAATGAAAATGGTCCGCTTTCTTACACCAAACACAAAGATAAACTAAAAAAGTGGATTAATTTTTTAAATTAAATTTTAAATGTAAGGCCGGAAACCATTAAAATCCTGGAAGAGAGCACCGGCAGTAATTTCTCTGATATCAGCCACAGCATCATCTTTCTAGATATGTCTCCTGAGCCAAGGGAAACAAAAGCGAAAATAAACTATTGGGACTGTATCAAAATAAGAAGTGTCTGGACAGCAAAGGAAACAATCAACAAAACTAATGGACAACCTACTGAATGGGAGAACATATTTGCAAATGACATACCTGATAAAAGGTTGGTGTCCAAAATATATAAAGAACTTCTACAACTCAATACCAGAAAAACCCCACACAGTCCAACTAAAAAATGGGCAGGAAACATGAACCAGCATTTCTCCAAAGAAGACATACGGATGGCCAACAGACATATGAAAAGATTCTCAACATCCCTCCGCATCAGGGAAATGCAGACCAAACCCACAACGTGATATCACCTCACACCTGTGAGAATGGCTAAAATCAAAAACTCAAGAAAACAACAAATGTTGGTGAGGACGTGAAGAAAAAGGAACCCTTGTACACTGTTGGTGGGAATGCAAACTGGTGTAGCTACTGTAAGGATGGTATGGAGTATCCTCAAAAAATTAAGAATAGAAGTACTCTGTGATCCAGTAATCGTGTCACTGGGTATTTACTCAAAGATTTACAAAAACACTAATTCAAAGAGGGTATATGCACTCCTGTTTATAGTAGCATTATCAACAATAGCCAAAGTATGGAAGCAACGCAGGTGTCCAGTGATAGGTGAATGAAAAAGAAGAGATGAGGTGCGCGCGCGTGCGCGCGCACACACACACACACACACACACACTATTCAGCCATAAAAAAGAATGAAATCTTGCTGTTTGCAGCAACATGGATGGAGCTAGAGAAGTGCTAAGCAAAATAAGCCTGTCAGAAAAAGACAAATACCATGTGATTTCACTCATTTGTGGAATTTAAGAAACAAAACAAAGTGGGGGGAAGGAGACAAACCAAACCAAACCAAAACAAAACAAAAAGCAGACTCTTGACTGTAGACAACAAACAGATGGTTACCAGAGTGGGGGTGGAGGGATGGGTGAAATAGGTGAAGGGAATTAAGACGACACTTAAAGAGCAGCTGAGTAAGACATGGAATTGTTGAATCACTGTGTCCTACACCTGAACTAATGCCACACTGGAATTAAAATTTAAACAAATCCTTGGAATTATAGCTGTAGGTCAGGAGCCAGACTCTGGTGAGTCTCTTTTAATTCATGGCGGAACATACTGAAAAAAAATGTTTTAAAAAAATGCCTAATGATTTGTTGTGACTGACTCCCTTTTTCCAAGAATGCTTGTTGGTAGTCTGTCTTCATGCTTAGGTTTCAGCATTAATGGGACAAAAATCAAGTGTTTGCCTCCCAAATGTTTTGATTAGGTAATGAGAACAGAAAAAGAAAATGCTTGGGGAGAGTCATTTGTTATTGTTCAAAAGTAGAATCAGACTGTACCTCTTTTTAAAAATCTATTTTGGCCACATAACAATAACTCTAAATATCCCTCTCCCTATCACTCTTAACGAATTCTTTAATCTCGTTGGAAACACCAGAACAGAGGAGGATCTGGATCTCAGTACGTTTAGGAATGAAATAAGGTTTCTCCTGCATTATTGGAGTAATAATAATGTAACTGTTGTGGCTTCTGTCTTACCAAAGAGGATCCCTAAAACCTTCTGGAGCCCTGAAATGTCTCTTCATTAGGCATGGAAATGGAGTTTCTGTTCAGTCCGGTTCCTCTTCTGGGGTGAAGATAACGTTGCATCATCCTGAGAAGGGGCTGTGTGTGTGAACGTGTGTTACTCTGAATTGTTAAAACCCATGACCTAACTTTGTTTCCATTTCCTTTGTAGGCTGTGGACTTCTTGTTGCTGCTCTTCGCCGCCGCAGTGGTGACATGGGCAGACCATGCGGCCCCGCTCCTCCTTGGCCTCAGTGCCAGCTGGTTGCCATGGCATCGGGAAAATGGCCCAGCTGGGTCAGCCTCGAGCTTCCTTGGCCGGAGTCCAGTGCACAGGGTCACTCTGCAGGAGGCCCTCACTCTCCTTCCCAGTAGCATGCCTCTCCTGCTGCAGAAAGAACCATGGAAGGAACAGACCCAGAAGGTGAGGTTGGCAGCCTCTTGCATGTCAGGGCAGGCCGCCATCTTCTCTTGAGGGATTTCTGCGATAGAATTGAGGTTGGAAGTTAAGTGAAACTGGAATCACCCCATGGGCTCTCATCCTCAGCCCCGAATCGCAGCCAGATGCAGAGCCTCAGAGAATGAGGCTGACTGCTGGCCAAAACCAGCAAGGACAACAGCAGCAACTTGCTTACAGCTGGAGGTGAGGCGAAAAGAAGAGCTTATACTTGCCCTGGGATACTGAAGGCACAGGGGGTGAAGGGATGAGTGAGGCTCCGAGTGCTCAAAATCTCAGAGTGAGGACAGATAGGAAGGCAAGTTCAAAGCTGGAAGGTTGGGAACGATCCGTCATGCCTGGGGGTAGGTCAGGGAAACGGGCATCTGGAGCAGTCACATTCCCATAGCCCAATTAGGGTGCTTCATAGCTCACTCGGTCCTATAGCCACATTCCAAGGGCCCACCCTGCTCCCAGCCTGTGCTCGACGACATGGGGAAAGTTGTAGAGGTCATCACCCTAGCCCTCCGGAAAATCCAGACTGTAGGAAGCACCTTTTGGTTTTTAATGTTGAGTTTCCCCAGACAGCTAGCTGTTGTGCAGAGCATATGGAAATACGCTTCCTCTGCTTCTCATTCCATGGTTCTGAACAGCCTTTAAGACAGTTGATTGAAAGATTCTTTTTTGAATCCCATTTAATGAAAACTGGATTTTTATGAGGTTGAAAGCTTAACGCCAGCTTTTTGTAGCTTATTGTTAAAATCCGAACATTAGTCTTTAAAATATTTCTGAACTATGGACCCACAGGTTAGCCCTGCACAACTCCACTAAGCAACTCAATTAAAAGGCCTTTGTTTTCTTAAGCATTCATATTGTCCCAAATTTTGTGTTTTCTGTCTCATTTTAAATCAAAATCGATTCA
Source organism: Mellivora capensis (assembly GCA_004024625.1). Classification (NCBI taxonomy): domain Eukaryota; kingdom Metazoa; phylum Chordata; class Mammalia; order Carnivora; family Mustelidae; genus Mellivora; species Mellivora capensis. The sequence goes on from PISX010023175.1 coordinate 14,257, forward strand.
AACGCGTTATCCCCTTGTGTTTTTTTCTGGCCTGGGATACCATGCTCACCATGGACGACAGCGCAGACATCTTGTCTGTTAGGTATTTGTAGTGCTTGATTTATTTACTTACCCGTAAGATATTAGAAAACAAAATGGAGGGGAAAATGTTTTAATTTAATCAAAACAGAGAATTAGGAGTATTTTCTGACTCTTTCTTGCAAACCAGTCTCTACATCCCAAGTTAATGACTAGAGCCATAGTACCTATGACTAATGTTTGTGTTTTTTAGTGAGTTGAGAGTGGACCATTCAGTCATTAATGAAATTACCCTCCATCTAATTCAAAACCAATTTTGGCTGTACCCTGGGAGATCAGTCAAACTCCTGAGTAGTCTGAGTTTCTACCTCATTTGTAGGATTTATTTGCAGTTAACACACTCGGGTCTACCTAGTAAATTACTTTATGCCTTTCTCTTGCATTTTAACTTCCTGTTTCAATTCCATTTGAGCACAAATTGTTCTCAGCTACAGAATATCTGATTTTAGAAACAGGGGCTCATGTCTGATGTGTTTCCTTCTTTACCACCCACCCTCTGAGCCTGGGCCTAGATGCCTGCAATGTCAGGCAGCAGGAGGCAAGGAAGACATGTGAGGCTCTGAAGTCAGGTGTACCCGGGCTGAAATCTGGATTCTGCCATTCACTGGGAGTGGACTTGGGCAAAGTTCTTAACCTCTCTGTGCTCTCGGAGTGATGAGAGAGGAAGTTCATGGCACACCGGAGGCCCACTGGCCCCATGTCTGCCTCGATGTTAAAATCCACAGCAGGGGGGGCGCCTGGGTGGCTCAGTGGGTTAAAGCCTCTGCCTTTGGCTCAGGTCATGATCCCGGGGTCCTGGGATGGAGCCCCGCATCAGGCTCTCTGCTCGGCAGGGAGCCTGCTCCCCTTCCTCTCTCTCTGGCTGCCTCTCTGCCTGCTTGTGATCTCTGTCAAATAAATATCTTAAAAAAAAAAAAAAATCCACAGCAGGCTCAGGGTATGTAGCTGGGAAAGGGGTTTTGACTTGGCTGGGTCGTTGGCTGAATGGGAGCTGTGTCCAGCTTCCCCATCTCTTAGGCCTGGTCTTGCCATCGCCAGTCTGCCCTCTCTGCACAGAGATGCATGTATACAGACCCACGACCGATCGCTCTTGTACTGAGAGTGCGACTGTCTTCACTGACACTGCTCTTCTTTTTCACCGTAGTTCATTGACTGGCTCTTCAGCATCATGGAAAGCCCTAAAGAAGGCCTCTCAGCAAAATCCAGGGATCTTTTAAAAGGTATGACTTCTATGCTGACCGCCCAACAGAGGCGAAAGCTCCCTGTGCTTGCCTTTGCTGCAGAAATAGCATTCTCATGTATACTGGCTCCTGAGAGGGTTCAAATGAATTCAGGGTAGAGAAGTAATCTGGAGCTGCCATTATGTGGCATTTTGAAGCAGAAAGTGGGTTTAAAAAGAGTTCCATGCCTTTAAATTTAACTTTTATTTAAATAGCTTTTAAATGTTTTATTATGATGGCAAACTATCACTTTGATTTAAATTTAGAAAATTCAGGAAAGAGCAGAGAGGAATCCAGAGTCCCATTGCCCAGTAGCAATTTTGATAATTTTTTCCTAAGAAGTTTTTGCCCCTCTGCATATGAGTGTTGTTCTAACATATTTATAAGCAACTGAAAAAATAGACATAGATACTTTGAGCACTACCTTTTTTATTCAAAAGTTATTTTTAAAGCCTTTTAACCTATTCCTATATTGGCTTCTTTAATAGTATTTGTAATAGCTGTATGGTATTTTGCCAAGGGAATTGGACATCTCTCATGCTTTCAGGTGTTTGAATAGTCTTTGTGCTTTTTATACTTCTCTATTGATTTGTTGAACTGTGACTATAGGAACCACAAACATAGAATACCTTCCTCTGTTGCTGGGGGGAGGGGGGTCGGGAAAGGGGGGTGGGGCAATGGACATTGGGGAGGGTATGTGCTATGGTTAGTGCTGTGAAGTGTATAAACCTGGCGATTCACAAACATGTACCCCTGGGGATAAAAATATGTTTATAAAAAATAAAAATTAAAAAAAAAAAAAGAATACCTTCCTCTGAAAATTACATACATTATTTTCCTCAGATCTGACAAGTCTGTCGGGCGTTGGTTCTGTGGCCCGAGACCGCGTGTATTGTCATCTGTGTCTTAGGGCGCAGGGGTCTGGTCCAACCAATGGCTGTTGGTGAGGTGACCCCTGGTGTGTTGTAAGATAGTGCACTGGAAAGTCTCAGCTTGGGAGAATCACCTCCTGGCCTACACGTGTGGTAATTTATCTGGCCAACCTGGAGTCTTAGGATGACCACACATTCTACTCTAAGTATGGTATGATTTGTTGGTTGCCAAACAAGTAAGAATTCCCTAACCAGTTGGTTCTGATCCTTCTCCCTACCCCTCACATATTGAAGGGCATACGTAGGAAGTGGATTGTGATCAAGCATAGAACTTCACTGGGCAAAAGGGCAGTGGTGACATACCTTTACTTGATCCGTCCCTAGAGACTTGCTAGGATTTTCTTTTTTTATTTGTCTCAGGAAGACTGAACTCACTCTTAATGGCCATAGGTCTATAAGACCATTGGTTGCTCCAAACATACAGTGTTTTAGGTCACAAAGATAGCAAACAACTTGATACTGATGAGGAGATAGTTATTTGGGTCAAGGAAGTACACGTTCACTTGGTTAGATAGTCAAGGGCTTATTAGAGTCACACACAAGAATTGTGTAACTGGCTTCCCTACATTTCCTCCCTATTATATTTTAAATGACATCTCAATATATTTATATTAATATCCTAAAATAAGATCTATAATGAGTGACCTAGAGGAATTACACAGAGCTGGCCTACCTTAAATTGATCCCTGAGGGACCTGTGATGAATAAGAAAAGGTGTGGACTTGAAAGCACGTGGTTGAATACAGATTAGCACAGTCATGCCCGCTCTGCTGAGCCGCAAGGACCTAACTTCATTGCAGGATCAGTTTTTTATTTTTGTTTTTTACCTTTTAACCAACTCCTAATGGAAAAATCACATTCATGTAGAAAAAATACACAGATCATTAAGTAGCTTTTTTACAAAGGGAACACACCTATGTAATCATCACCCAGATAAAGAAAAGAACCAACATCCCAGAAGTCAGTTTTTGTTAAACTCTGCAGAATTTCCTATTAACTGGTTGCAGAATAATTTAACAACAAAGAAACCCTTTCCCCCAGATTTTATTAATCGTGTTCTACTATTCAAATTCTGCCCAAGGCTTGATGGGAGTTCTCAGTCTTGAAGATGAGCCAAGTAAGAAAAAGCCAAGTTCTGCTCTGACACGTTTTCCATCTAAATGACCTTTTCAAGTGCAGTTTCACCAAATGCAACAGTGCACTTAACTTTTTTTTTGTCCCCTTAGCCACCCTGCTGTCCTTGAGAGTTCTCCCAGAGTTTAAGAAGAAAGCTGTGTGGACCAGAGCCTATGGTTGGTGAAGTTTCCGGGGTAGCCAGCAGCCTCCTCAGCTGGGTGAGGAAAACCATAGAAATGGAAGAAGGTTTTCAGAATTCATGCCTGGGATTGCCGAGCCACGATGCAGAGGGTCAAGGGGCATGAAAAGGTGGACACAAAACTGATCCTTCAACAGGTACATGCCAAGAGAAGGGGGCATTGCTTCAATGCCCAGGCCAGTTGGGAACGAAACCAGAACTTGAATTTTCTTTTATTTGGCTGGAGTTCAACCTGAAGATTTTCTTTGTGAAAACTTGACTATATTATCTACTCCCCCTAAATTCTAGTAAAATAATCTTGTGAATTTCGTGCATGTTTCTTCTTTGTCTTAAGACATGGGGAAGGTTTTTCTGGCAAAGCGAAACTACAGTGGCGACAGTGGCTTCATGATTGATTTCCCGTGAAGTTTCTAGAGGATATTCTCTGACTCAGTGTTTTCTTATTTTTATGGATAAAGCACTGTCTTGGAACTGGCGTCCACGTTTAAACAGTAAGTATGCTGTGTGTTGAACATTAGCCAAATCCGATTCATTACTGGTGGCTGTAATTTGCTTATGCTTGGGCCTCTTGAATGCAATTGAAAGTTCCCCAATTCAAAATAGCTCCAACCAAGGAAGAGAATATGGGGTCATAAGCCAAAAAGTTCAAGCGTAGATCTGATCAGTTCAGTCAGCTGCATCCAGTGAGTCAAACAGTGCCATTAGGGGCATGGACAGGATCACTCCTCGTAGTTGGCAGGATGGCGACCAGCCACCTCAAAGGGAAGGAATGGCATCTTTGCTTGTGGGTGTGGCAGAAGCAACATGGAGAGGACTCTGGTTCTGCGTGGGTCGTGTGAGAGTCCCTGCACAACTACGTGGGCCTTGGGAGTTGGGGTAATCTAATTGACCAGTCCTCGGTCCTCCCTGAACTGGCTTTCCTCCAGGAGGAAGATGGTGGAAAGCTGGGCGGATACCTCCTTAAAAGAACAATGTGTTTTATTGTAAGCACACATCTCTGTCTCAAGCTGGGCGACTGCTGGCCTAATGACAAGTAAATGAAGTCTGTGACGGTGTCCTCTGGGATAGAAGTTTACTCAAAGGTGTGAGCATCAGCCAGCGTTCGATCTGTTTGCTGCTTGTTTTTCCTTCTCGCAGGCATTCATCAGGGCGGGCTTGAAAAACCAGGCACAGGAGCATACTGCCAGGGCTCTGTGTATATACAGGGTCCCTGGGAAGAAAGGTGGTGCCACTGGAATAATATACCTTTGTGTCTTCCGGGCCATAGCGGTGCCTCATCCTTAAAAGCACCGTAGAACCTTCAGTATTATTCCCGTGTGGCACATACATTCATGTTGTCACTAAGTGAACCCGCCGATGACTTAGGTTAAAAATAGCTTTCCTCGATTTATTTTCCAAATATATGGATTTATGAAACCTGGGTTTCAGATATTTGTGGTTCACTGTGTAATCCACACTCCGTTTTTTTCTTTTGTTGAACTTCAATACGACGCCAAGATGCTCACAGAAAAGGGAAGGGAGGGTGAGCTCTCAGGGAGTCACTTGCAGGGCCAACACTTCATTTTTATTACCTCCTCAGAGGCCGGGCTAGAGGGAAATGAATTTGAAGGAAGCAGCCGAACATGTTCTGGGAGCAGCCAGCTTCTCTTTCCTTTCCACTGCATGCACTTTGTTTTACTTCCCACCAAACAGTGATTGAAATTCATGTCACATTTATCGTTAGGTGCCAGACGGTAAGTTCACCAGAACTTTCACTTGTATTATCTTATTTCACTCCTACAACGAGACTGCGAAGAAGCATTTCTATTTTAAAGTGGAGAAAATACATCTAATAAGAGGCAGAGCTACATAGAACGCCAAAGCCTTAAAGCCCCAGGTCCAGTGCCCCTTCTGCTGTATCGGGCATTTAGTGCCCATTTTCAGATGAAAACTCCTATTAAGGGGGAAGCCTCACGCATGCGTCACATAGATTGCTGTCATCAGACAAAAGAAAGAACCCTGAAGCATAGGAAATAGAGTCAATAATATCGAAATAATGGTGGTGACCGATGGTGACTACACTTAACCGTGGGGCCCGTTGCGCAATGTATAGGATTGTCAAACGCCTGCCTTGACCCCTGAAACTAATAGAATGTCGTATGTCAACTACAAAACCCCAAATCCGAAAAGGACACTGCCTCATGTTAATAAGCTGCCGGAACTGGGAAGTTGAGGAGTTGTAGTGTTAAGGAACAGGTCTTTGCCGGTTGAAGGACTTAAATCCCTGGGCCAGCTTGCAGACATTTGTGGCAGAGAAGAACAGTGAAGGGGAAGTGGGCACCGAGGAGCCTGTCTGCGCTTCCGCCCTGGGTCAGCGGGCAGAGCTTGCTAGTGCTGGAGGAAGGGAAGAAGATCAGGCCCGGCTTCTAAACCCAGCCTGCCTTTTTCTCCTCAGCCCGGTTTCTTCTCATTCAAACTTTGTCCCTGCTCCTGCCCTTGACAAGAAAACAGAAGAGGAAATAAAATATATCTGTAGCCCTTCTTCCCTAGCTACACAACTCCCCCCCGCCTCCTGTTTTTGTTTTCGGGGGTCTTGAGCTTGAGATTTGTAGGATTTGCCTATTCACGGTCATCTCTGAAGAGTCAAAAATATAAGGTGCTAGGGTTGCCTGGTGGCTCAGTTGGTTAAGGGACTGACTCTGGATTTTGACTCAGGTCATGATCTCAGGGTCATGAGATCAAGCCCCAGGCAGGGTTCCATGCAGGGCTTTCAGCTACTTGAGATTTTTATTTTTCCTCTCCCTCTGTCCCTCTCCTGCTCACTTGATCTTTTAAAAAATAAATAAAGGGACGCCTGGGTGGCTCAGTTGGTTAAGCAGCTGCCTTCGGCTCAGGTCATGATCCCAGCGTCCTGGGATCGAGTCCCACATCGGGCTCCTTGCTCGGCAGGGAGCCTGCTTCTCCCTCTGCCTCTGCCTGCCTCTCTGCCTGTGCTCGCTCTCTCTCTCTCTCTGACAAATAAATTTTTTAAAAAATTAAAAAATAAATAGTGTAAATTTCAAAACCTAAAGGTTCTAAAATCTAAACACACTAATATATTAGGTCACTGGAATAATAACACTCTTTCTCTTCATTCCCTGTATGACTTCGGGTCAGAATTATTTCCTCAGAAGTCTGCCTTTTTAGACCAGATGTTCCAAACTATGTATGGAAACACTTCCTTCACAAGTCATCTTCTGTTGGATTTTGAAATCACAAGTTGCCAAGACAAAGAGCATGCTGGGATATACTAACAAATGAACATGTGGGGTTAAAGCCCTATTATGTCTCAGAACACTCTGACTCTTGATTTGCAAAGTGTGCATTTGGAGCAGATGTTGGGATGGGATCCGTGCAAGGGGGCCTAAAATTATCTTTGTGTTTTGTCATGTAATGACTCCATGGTAAGTAACTACAAGGCTGTTAATGACCTTTTTTGAAGGTAACTGTCAGAAGTTCACTCGAAATTATTTTAACCAAAGATAGTGATATTGTAATTATAAAAGGAGTAAGACTTTGTTAGGGACGCAACTACTATCTCGAAATAACTTAGTCACTTTGAAAATAAGCAGTTTTAAACTTTTGGTAAACATTTTCATAAATTGCTGTTTTTGAAGGGAGCTCAGATCTTGGGCTTAGGAGGATGGGGCCGTCACTAAAGCCAGAGCTGTAGGTGAGGCCTCTGGGTGAGTCTGAGTGAGATGCCCCAACACGCCTATTCCCATCTGCAGGCATTTCACATGAAACCAGGGGACCGAATGTGGCCAGAACAATTCCCATCCTCCATCCTACCATTGCAGAAAAACACCTCATGCTGTCATCTTTATGTATAAATGCGTATCATCGTCACTCCGGTCCTAGATGATGTAATATGCTTTTATATTTTCTGGAAGGAAATCCTTTATACTGATGCTAAACTCTCGAGCCTCATTTTTAAAAATGTATGATGTATATAGTAATTATGAAGTTGTGAGTGTGCATGGAATGTGTTAATCTTCATAAACAGTATGGAATTCTTTAAAATTGCCACTTAGATCATCTGGTTCTTGTCAAACATAAGGAAGTTGTGAAATAATTTCTAGCTAAATTATTGGATGTGAAACCAAGTAAAAATGACAGGGATGGCTCCCTGACTTTGTTTTTGTTTCTTGGATACAAGGAATAACTTAACTCACAAGGATAAAAGAGTACAGAAATATGGTTTATAAATTCTAAAATGTAATAGAAATGTTATCACCTTTGTATGTTTTGCTGAAAATAGTTCTAACGCTTGGCGATCTGTATGTTATGACTTGGGAAGATAATGGAAATTTAGCCAGGTCTTAAAACATTCTAAAAGCAAGTAGCACATTAGGAAAGGATACTTAGAGAAGCTAAAAAAAAAAAAAAAAAAAAAGTCCTTTTGTGTCTTGTAAATATGACCTGCCCTTTGAGAGTAATCAAATATAATGGAGACATCACCTAGTCAACCTGATATATTTTTTGATGTTTTATTTATTTGACAGAGATCACAAGTAGGCAGAGAGGGGAGGAAGCAGGCTCCCCGCTGAGCAGAGAGCCTGATGTGGGGCTGGATCCCACGACCCTGAGATCAGGACCTGAGCCGAAGGCAGAGGCTCAACCAACTGAGCAGGCTCCCCCTGATAGATTTCTTTAAAAAGGTCTTTTTTCTGGAGGTACTGGTAGTAATCTATAAAGTCAGAGCTGCACAATTATGAGTGTGTGCCATGTGCCCAGAGTGAACAAGGCATGATATTGCTGCCCTCACAGAACTTATATTCAGAAAATATCAGTAAACCATCAGATAATTTTAATGCATCCAGGAAACATGTTGCTGTTTATCATTTAGAGAGGTTTAGTTTACCACACTGCATTTATTCTTTACAACAGCGTGGGGGCAGTGAAGGAAAGGAACCCTGGGCTCATTCACTTAGTAAACATTGGAGCTGGATTTCATATCAAACCCACTGCTCTTACTTCCATCCAGGCCACATTCTCGCTCCCAGGACCCTGTGGCTCAGGGGGTCCTGGATCCAAGTACGCAGTGGACACCCACGTTTATTTGGTGAATTAAGGCATATTCTGACTAGTTGATTTGCAATATGGAATTGACGGTTACCTTTACTTGAGGTTTTAAACTCTAGCTACCCTTAGGAAAGATAAATCCCTCTTTAACATCTTTAAAAACCAAATGCCATCATCTCCGTTCTGAAAACAGAGAAAACTACATTGTATGGAGGTTTTATATAAGTTATTAGCAGATTTCTGTACAAAGCTGAGATACTTAAGACTCAAACTGTAGGGTGCAGGAGGGGCATTCGAGGAGCCTGACAACATGTAGGCTCCTGGGTCCCAGTGGAGCCCACGAGTCTGGGTCCTAGGTGGCACCCTGTTCTAGGACTGTGCTTCCTGGAATATACTTGGCAAGAGCGCCATATTGAAAGGTAACGTAGCAATTAGACCTGGAAGTGGAAAGTAAAAATTAACAAGGGGGCAAAAATGTTTACAAAGGAAAAATAAGCCAATGAGAGGAAGATGTGGGGGAAATCACGTGTAGCATATTTTCATTTTAAATCATTTTGATACTTTAGCACAATAAAATGTAACTGTTTTCTTTGTACATCAAAAAATGTAAGAGTCTCTGTGGAAATATTTCGGATACTGATGTTACAGCTACATTATCTTTGAAAGAAACACAAAGTCTTATAGGTGACAACTTGCTCAAGGTAAGCAGAATAAGGTATCCTAAAACAAAATGGTTTTTCTTGGGGGCGGTGGGGGGGTCTTCAGTGCGATGTGGTACATTCTTTGGTAACAAGTGTGTTTGCAGGAAGCCCATAATTTTGTGCCTTCAGTGTGTCAGGCGCCCCACAAGGTGTTTCTTGAACAAACGTAGACACTTATGCAGCAACTAAGAATCAACTCATTCTAACGTTAACCTGTTTATTGAACAGAAACAAAACACATTAATATTGAATGGATACTTTTAACAGAAGTGTTACTGCTTTTCATTCAACTATTTTGGTAACATAAAAGCCCAGGGACTTTGATGATATTACAGTGTCTCTGTGTTGTATTTTTTAGGCAGACTTTTGCTGAGTAAGGAAATTCTTCGAAGTAGTTTTCATTCAGAGCAGTTTTACCCCCCACTACCCTACCCTTTTTTTTTTAAGTCCCAGAGGCACTGCTGTTGATTACTACACCTTGGCTTGGGTTACTAGGAACTTGAGGCAATGGAACTTGGCATTGAAAGGTCCCAAGAAAGCTGGGGTTTTTTGTTTTATAGAGAGGGAGAAAGAGTCTTAAGTAGCTCCACACCCAGCACAGGACCCAATCTCATGACCCTGAGGTGAAATCAAGTCAGACACTTAATCCACCAAGCCATCGAGGTGCCCTAAGAAAGATCATTTTAAAAGTTATGTGTTATGCTTCTAAAATATCTAGCACTTTGCTATTTCATCTATATTTATTATATTTGAGAAACCAAGCCTTTGACAACACTGAACAAAATGAAATAGAGATTTGATCGACATACAGTTTAAGAAATCAGCCAAAAAAATCAACTTTGCAATCTGGGTAATATCCAGTTAACTAGGTAGATGTTTACTTGTCTAAGTTTCTTAACCCGGGGAACATGAACTTGAGTAGAAGAGAAATGACATCCTTATGTCCACTAACCTCTAATGAAATTTTTCTTTCAATTATGAATACAGGTAACCACCCACAATAATAAGTTGTGACTGTGTAACCAAAGGAATCACAGAGCTTTGTTACAATTGTTGCAGAGACCTGATTTTCAATCCATAATTATAAACTGTGCTTTTTAAGTTTGAGAAGTAGGAAGGCTCTTAAGATAATGTGGTTTAAAAATTAAATAACAAGATTTTAATTTCTTATAATATTCCAGTGCAATATAGTTTCTCTAATTCTTACTCTGCAACTTTAGTGATGCACGTAATGCTTCAGCAATCTACGTAGCCATCTTGACTGAGAGGAAGCTTGACTGAGTCACCTAAAGTTTGCAAATGGATTTTGTTCTCTCTGTGCACCAAAACTTTCAGTATTTTTTTTAATTTTGAAAAATAAGCAACTTTTTAAAAAGCTACATTTTGCTTTTAAGGATTTCTTTGAAAGGGATAGAGGGAGAGGGACTAGTAGACTTCCTACTGGCTCGATCCCAGGACCTGAGCCAAAGATGCTTAACCAACTGAGCTACCCAGGCAACCCTATTTATTTTTTTTAGAGGTGGGGGAGAGAGAAGCAGACTCCCTGCCAAGCAGGGAGCCCAATGTGCAGCCTGAAGGCACAACTTTGAAACCACAACCTGAGCCAAAATCAAGAATCGGATGCTTAACTGACTGAATTAACTGCTTAACTGAATTCAAAATGTAGCTTTTTAGAAGGGTAATTTTATTTTTTTAATTTATTTATTTGTCAGAGAGAGAGGGAGAGAAAGCAAGCACAGGCAGTCAGAGGCAGAGGGAGAAGCAGGCTACCCGCTGAGCAAGGAGCCCGATGTGGGACTCGATCCCAGGACGCTGGGATCATGACCTGAGCCAAAGGCAGCTGCTTAACCAACTGAGCCACCCAGGCGTCCCTAGAAGGGTAATTTTAAATATTTTAAAATCCCAAATAGGATACTAAATTTACAAAGATATCAATTATCTTTATCTAGTTACCAATTTTTTTGTAAATATATTACCAGGTTTTCGTGTCATAAAATATTTAGTAACCTTTTTATATAGTTACTGGATAATAAGATTCTAGACTCCTTTCAAGAAAAGGAAATATATACTGATGATACAGAAGTGATTAGTCAGTTTTCAATGCTCTGTGACTTATGTGACATAGTAATTAGCAATGATAATTCAATAGTAATCTGAAACATCACTAGTTAACTGCCTTATCTCCTTAAAATAATTTACTCTAGATTTTTACCTTTTGTCTCCCTGTAAGGTAAGTAACATGGCCTGATTTCAAGGAATATGGATCAAATAAATATTTGTATATTTACCAAAGATCCATTCTGTTTTCATCAGTCTCCTCTTTTAAGGCATCAAAGTCCAAATGTTAATGAATACTTTTTCAGGGCTTGGAAAATGTAGAATTTTCTCAGCGTGTCTAATGTGTAAGATGGGGGTTAGCCCTGGCGAGGGTGACATCTGTCTATGTTATTCTAGACAACAACTGCCGAATATATTTCACATTGTTGCCCTCCTGTGGAGTTACTATTTGCAAACTCCCAAGTGAAAAGAAAAAGATGTAAACAGATAAAATCCCGGCTAACAACTGGTTTCTCAATTTCATTGAATCCATTCCAGTGAATCTATTTCTCATTTGCCTTACAGGAAAAGAATCAATGTAAAGTTACTTGTATAAAATCCACAGCTTTTGTAAAATAGGTTGCGTGGAACATGTGTTTTTAAAACATGCGAGCATAAGAGCGTAGCTCGAGGAGAACGCTGTCGTCACAGAGCCGTGTCCAGTAGCAGGTATTTTTCCAGAAGGCTGCTTCCTGTGTTGTTCCTTGCAGCTGAGTCCACAACCCTGTCCTTCCTTCTCTCGCATCGGAATGCGGTGCTTCACATTTTCTTTTTCTTAAAGGGAAAGACTCCGAGGACGTCTCTTCTTTCTGAGTAAAGATGACTGTAGGTATAATACATGCCTAACACGGGGAAGGAAGTGGCAGGAGTAAGAAAGGTTGATTAACCATTTCTCTGGAAAGAACCATGGTCTTAAATACAGTCAGAGTGCTGCTTGGGGTCTGAGAACAAGACACTTGCACGGGAGACTCAAAGGAGGACCACGTAACAAGAGGCCAGGAAAAGGAAGTAAAGCGAACTCCTCTACCCTCCTACTTTGTTTAGGCAAAGAATTAATGTTTCCCTTTCTGGAGGGTAGCGCTCTCTACCATGTCTTCTCCCTGATGCACTGCTCCCACCTGTCTGATGATGACTCTAGGCCAAACTACCTTGGGGGTTTGTGAAGGTCAGAGCTGCAGAAAGTGAGATGGAATCACAGAAGTCTTTGCCAATTAAATTTTCTTGACTCTGTTTTTGTTCCACACATTTTTCTTGTGTTTTTAGCACTCCCACGTGCCTGCTGGGAAATGCTAGCACAAAAAAACAAACAGGAAACAGATATAAGTGGGAAAACCAGAAACGGCCCAGCCTGCTTAGTTTGACATCTAGGTTTTCTCTGTAGATCCCTGTATCCAGAGTCAAATTTCTACATTTCCTCCACAATACAGGTACTTTACCTGCTTGTAAACCTGTTCTTCTGTATACAGTGGAACACTGACATACTTGATCTAGTGATCCCCTGCGAAAAGCATTATAACTTCTGGGTGCTATACTGACAAGGTCGAATTCACCATGCTGGGTGTCCTCTGTTCCTCCCACGTTCACAGACCTTTCTGTTAAAGGAGATAGCAGCACAAACCAGAAAGCACAGGAAGAATGCAGAAACAAAACAAAAGCCACTTACCTATAAAGAGCGTCATGAGATATATTTTCAGCACGTATGGGAAATAGATTGATAAATCAAAGGGCAGCTTTGTGGAGTAAGTGCCAAATGATTCAAAATAAGGCAGCGACTGATAGATGGCAAATGCTGTTTAAAGAACAGAGAAGGAATTGTGAAAGTTTCCCCTCATACTGCTACAGGGATGTGTATATATAAATGTCTACAGAGCTCAAGGATATTTTGAATTTTATAATGACGGTTTTGACAGATGCTGAATCCTTTAGCTAGAGCTGAGTCAACTGGTAAGGCCATTACGGCAGTGTGACTTGAACTTATATCCATTTTATACTTGGTTATACCTAGAGAGAAATAATTTGTTAGAATGGTATCCCCCAATACCTATCCCCTTCTTACAAACAAATGAATTTGAAAAATGCACAGAGTTACTTCTTGAAGTTTCAAAACACATTAGTACAGTAGAGATTCTGAAAAGTTCTGCAGTAAAGAAACTGGTTTTCCTCTACAGTTTCTCAGTGTAACTGGCCTCGGAAGAGCTCCTTCTCCCTCCTTACCCACTAGGAAAATTTAAAGAATGAACTCTGGGAGAAATGTTAGCCAAAACATTTTGAGGGGGGAGGCTGGTGTCCGAGAAAGATATGGAGGTTCACAGAGTCAGGGGAAGATGGAGGAGGAGGAGCCTCAGCTCCTCCTCATCCCATGGACACCCCAAGATAACACATATACATCTATACAGCTCTGAAAACCACCTAAAGACAGACCAGACCTTCCACAGCTAGCTGCAGAGAGAATGTCACATGGAAAAGGGTAGGAGGTGTGGAGTTGTGGTTGGGGCCCTGGTCAGACTAACCACAAAAGGGAGGGACACCACAAGCCTGAAGAAGCCAGGGGATCACACCCCACACCAGAGATGCCTGGCACCAGGGATCTGCCCTGGGAACATGAGTCCCTATAACGTCTGGCTTTGAAAACCAGTAGGGCTTATCTTTGGGAGCCTTAGAAATCAGCAGGATACAAGGTTAGTAGAAGGAGGGAAATAGAGACTAAAAAAAAAAAAAAAAAAAGACCAGTAAAACCAAGAGCTGGTTCTCTGAAAAGATAAAATTAATGAAACTCTAGCCATGCTCATCAAGAAAAAAGGAGAGGACCAAAATAAAATCAGAAACAAAGCAGCAGAAATAATAACTGCTCTATATAAATACAAAAGATTATAAGACTTATGAAAATTGATATGCCAACAAATTGGGCAACTTAAAAAAATCTGAATAGACTAATACTTAGTAATGAAGTTGAACTGATAATTGAAAAAATCCCAACAAAACTCCAGGACCAGATGGATTAATAGGTGAATTCTAACAAACATTTAAGTTTATACCTATTCATGGCAATTTATTCCAAAAAGTGGAAGAGGAAGGGAAGCTTCCAAATATATTCTATAAGGCCAGTGTTACTATCCCCACCCCCCAAAATACAGGCTATCATCCATAATGAACATAGATGCAAAAATCCTCAACAAATTAGCAAACACTTATTCAATAATCTTTCCCATGATTAAGTGGGATTGATTATGGGGATGCAAGGGTGATTCAATATTTGCAAATCAGTGTGATGCACCATCATCAACAAAACAAAGGATAAAAACCATGATCAGTAGATGAAGAAAAAGCATTTGACAAAATTAGTATCTACTGATGATAAAAACTCAACCAAGTGGGTTTAGAGGAAACATTCCTCAACATAATAAAGGGTATATATAAAAAGCCTAAGCTAACACCACACTCAACGCTAAAAAACAGAGCTTTTCTTCTAAGATCAGGAACAAGCCAAGATGCCCATTCCTCCCACTTTATTCAACATAGTTTCTAGAAGTTCTAGCTCCAGCAATCTGATAGGAAAGTAAGAGGCATCCAGATTGGCAAGGAAGAAGTTAAACTTACTGCACATGACATGACACTATATGTAAAAAAAAATCCTAAAGATGTCACACAAAAAAAAAACCTCTTAGTACAAATGCAGTAAAGTTGCAGGATACAAAACTAACATCTAGAAATCAGCTGCATTCCTATATACTAATAATGAGGCAGTGGAGAAATTAAGAAAACAACAACCCCATTAATAATTGCACCAAAAAGAATAAAATACTTAGGAATAAACTTAACCTAGACGGGGAAAGACCTATACTCTGAAAACTCTAAGACACTGATGAAAGAAATTGAAGACGACACAAATGGAAAGATACACCATGCCCATGAATTGGAAGAACATCACTAAAATTTCCATATTACCCAAAGCAAACTATAGATTCCGTGCAATCCCTATCAAAATACCAATAGCATTTTCCATAAAATTAGAACAAATAATCCTAAAGTTGGTACAGAATCACAAAAGACCTGGGGGTGCCTAGGTGGCTCAGTTCGTTAAGCATCTGGCTTCAGCTCGGGTCATGATCCCAGGGTCTTGCGATTGAGCCCCACATTGGGCTCCCTGCTCAGTGAGGAGTCTGCTTCTCCCTCTCCCGCTTCCCCTCTCTGACAAAAATCTTTTAAGAATGTTAAGAATCAGTAGGCTTAATGCCAGGAAAGCCAGAGGGCAATAGGAAACTGAGTCCCCTCACTTAAGAACCCAACATAATTAACTTGGCAGAGACACAGTGCAGAAGCAGCAGTTCGCAAAGTGCCTGGGGTATATGTCAAAATTTATTGACTAGTCTTGGGTTGTGTGCTGGAAAGGCAAGGATCTTTAGATTTCTCTGGAAACAAAAGTGCTGACAAGTGCCATTTCTCTTCCCCTCTCCCAGCCTAGATGGCTAGTCACTTAGGGGAGCCAGTGCTAGCACTATCTTGCTAGCACCATGTGACTGACCTGACCCATCCAACCTGCCCCCTTCAGTAGGCAACCCTCTAAAGGGGCTCCTGCCTCCCACACCATGCAGAAAGCCCTGGCAGGGACAAAGCTACTCCAAAATTACTCCTTCCCTGGGGAGGGAAGAAATAAGCCCCACAAATCAGTACACCCACAGTTTCAGCAGTCTGGGCTCTTAGCTGGCT
>PISX010023176.1:0-10385 GCA_004024625.1 Mellivora capensis
TTTTTTTTTTTTTTTTTTTTTTTTTTTTTTTTTTTTTAAGATTTCATCTATTTATTTGACAAAGAGAGATCACAAGTAGGCAGAGGCAGGCGGAGAGAGAGAGAGCAGAGAGCCCGATGCAGGACTTGATCTCAGGACCCCGAGATCATGACCTGAGCCAAAGGCAGAGGCTCAACCCAATGAGCCACCCAGGATCCCCTATTATTTCCTTTTTTTTTTTTTTTTAAGATTTTATTTATTTATTTGACAGACAGAGATCACAAGTAGACAGAGAGGCAGGCAGAGAGAGAGAGGAGGAAGCAGGTTCCCTGCTGAGCAGAGAGCCCGATGCGGGGCTTGATTCCAGGACCCTGGGATCATGACCTGAGCCGAAGGCAGAGGCTTTAACCCACTGAGCCACCCAGGCACCCCTCCCCTATTATTTCTTGAAATAAATTTTCTGCTCCCTCTTCTCTCTCCTTCTGTGACTCCAATAATATGAATATTATGTTTGATGGAATCACTGAGTTCCCTAAATCTATTCTTGTGTTGCATAATTCTTCTTTCTCTCTTATGTTCAGATTCATTATTTTATCTTTAGGTCACTAATTTATTCCTCTGCTTTTTCCAGCCTGCTGTTCATTGCATGAAGCCTGTTTCCAATCTCACTTATTCCATTCCTCATCTATGTTGATTCTTTTTTAACTCTTTTATCTCTTGAAAGTGTCTCACTGATTATCTTTTTTTCTCAAGCCAATGAATAGCCTTATGATTGTTGGTTTAAATTCTCCATTAGTCATGTTAACTTTTACCTATTTTGCTTAGCTCTCTGGCTATGGCCTTATGTTGTTCTCTCATTTGGGATAAATTCCTCCATCTTGGAATTTTGTCTAAATCTCTGCCTTCTTCTCTGTGTTAGACGACCTAGTTATGTCTCCTGCTCCTGAAAGTAATGGCCTTATGAAAAAGACAAGGTCATGTAGTGCCCAGGGTCTGGTACTTCGGGGAGTCTCCAGTGTGTGCTGTATGTGCTCCCTGTTTTGGCTGCTCTATCCTTTAGGACAATCATTTGCAGAGGTTCTCCTTGCCTGCTGTGGGCAGCGTTTGGTCCCTGGCCTAAATGTGGTGATTTTTAATGAGGTATGCTCTGGTGAGCTTGTGAAATGACACCTGACACCAACTCCACCAGTACTGAGGCCCTCTAGAACTCTGTTCAGGAGATACGATGTGGGCAGGGCTTTGGACTGGTCTTCCGGGGTAGGAGACCACAACACTGGGACTGAAGCAAGCTTGACTGAAAAGGGCAGTCCTTCCACCATGCAGAGAGGTGGGGCTTGGCTTAAGCAAGTTAGGCAGCCGGTGTCAGAGCCGCACTGCTTCCTGCAGGTGGCTCTGTGTTCATGCTGAGAGAGGGGTGAGGGAAATGGCACCAGTCAGGTCCTTTGTTTCCAGAGAGGCATCCCCATGAATGATGCCTCTCAAGAAAGTGCTCCTAGACTAGTGAATAATCTCCCCACTGTGTACCCCAGGCATTCTTCAGATTGTGGTTTCCATGCTGTCTGCCCCTAGATTGATTGCCTGCCTTCTTTCTAGGAACAAGACAGTGCCCTCCAGGCTCTATACCAGCCAAGCTCACTGACCTTTAAAACTCCCAGCTTTAAGCCCTGTTGGTTTTAAGAACTCATGAAATTCAGCCCCTCTCGCTTTCCAAGCCAATGACTGAGAAAATGTCCTCCTTGTGCATTCTCCCGTGGACTCCTCTCTCTTGCCCTCTTCTGTAACCATGGCTCTCTCTCCTCCACAGTACTCACCATCTGTTTCTCCCATAAACCACATCTCTGTACTTCCTACCTTCTTTGATGTGGCCTTTTTTCTCCCTTTATTTGTGGAGTTTGTTCTCTCAGTCTTCAGGCCAATTTCTGGGGTATTTAGGATGATTTGATAGTTATTTAGTTGTGTTCATGGACAAGATGTGCCTAGGGTCCTTCTACTCTGCTGCCATCTTGTTATTCCACTTGTGGCTATATTTTTAAAGAGCACCATTATCCTTTAGAGATCCATAATAAAATATTTACATGTTAAATGACAGGATGTTTGGCAGGTATTTCAGAATAATCCCCCAAAAGTAGGAAGAGGAGTGGGTAGGATTACAAATAAAACAGGATTGGCTGTGAGTTGATAGTTGTCGAATATGGGTGAAGTGTATATAAAGGGTCACTTTATTCCTTTACCTTTGCATATGCTTAAAATATTGAAAATTTTAAAAAAGTAAAAATATGAGATTGAGACATGAATAATTTTAACCTTAAATAAGCAAATTTCCAGAGATTTACAGAATGTTTTTCAAACAGCATTTACTGCTGGCCATTTGGAATTTATTAAAGTACATTCATATATATATATATAAAACCACCCAATTTGACAAGTTATTCATCTCTTTCATTCGTCAACAATCAATTGGAAATAGGATTTCTCATTCACACATCTTGCTGTTAGCACAGACCCTTTATCTATTCTCTCACTATGGGAAGGAGATCTGGGGTGAAATCTACCTGATATTTTAAGCAATGCATTAGTTAGTCTGATGGTCTTTCATGCCTTATGTTGCTTCCCTACTGTCATCATTCTTTTTTTTTTTTTTTAATCATAGTGAGGCCACGAATACCAGAGGCAAAGGTGGGTCATGATTTCATCTGCTAAAGATCTAGCAGGTCAATGGTGATCTTCATTTTTTCATCCTGAGGTGAGCTCTGCCAGCCTCTGTGTCTGTCTGGTAACCATACATCTAATCATCCATTCAACAAGTATTTTTTTGATAAAATGTTATGTGATGGCAAGATTTCCCATATTTTAAAGACTTATTCTTCCCTTCATATCCCCTTCCAGCTACTGTACTCAGTTTCCCTTTAGAACAAAACATCTTGAAAGAATTGATTATGTTTTCCACCTCCAATTCCTTCCCTTCCACAATTTATCTTTTTATTGTGGTAAAATACATATAAAATTCACCATTTTGGCCATTTTGTGGTGTATAATTCAGTGGCATTAGTGCATTCACAATGTTGTACAACCATCACTACTATCTGGAATATTTTCATCACCCCAGAAGAGAACCCCATATCCATTCAGCAGTCATTTCCTATTTTCTCTTCCCTCCTGCCCCCAGAAAACACTAATCCAAGGATTTTCTTATTCTGGATATTTCATATAAAAGGAATTACACAATATATGACATTTTTCTTGCCTTATTCTCTCTCTCTCTCTTTCTTAAAGATTTTATTTATTTATTTGTCAGAGAGAGAGATCACATGTTGGCAGGAAGAGAGAGGGGGGGAAGCAGGCTCCCCACTAAGCAGAGAGCCCAATGTGGGGCTCGATCCCAGGACCCTGAGATCATGACCTGAGCTGAAGGCAGAGGCTTAACCCACTGAGCCACCCAGGTGCCCCACTTGCCTTATTCTCTAACTTAGCATAATGTTTTCTAGATTCATCCACATTGTCGTTGTGTACTTACTTCACTCCTTTCTATGACTGAACAATGTTCCAGATATACCAGATTTTGTTTTCCATTCATAAGTTGATGAACATTTGGATTGATACCACCTTCTGTCTATTGTGAATAATGTTGCTGTGAACATTTGTGTACAAATATTTGTTTGAATACTTGTTTTCAATTTTTTTGGATATATGCTGAGGAGTAGAATTGCTAAGTCACATGACAATTACTGAGGCACAGTGAATCTCTTTCCCAGTGTCTGCACTATTTTAGATTCTTACCAGCGATGTACCAGAGTTCCAGGATCTCTATATCTTTACCAACACTAGTTATTTTATGTTTCATTTAAAAAAATTTATCTGAGTGGATATGAAGTGATATCTCATGATTTTAATTTGTAGTTTCCTAACTAATGACATTAGCTATTTTTTTCATGTGCTTGTTGGCCATTTATATATCTTCTTAAAGGATGTCTATTCTAATACTTTGTCCATTTTTAATTGGATTGTCTTTTTGTTGAGCTGTATGAATTCTTAACATATTCTGAATAATAGATCCTTATCAGATACATGATTTGCAAATAGTTTCTCTACGATTGGTCATTCTTGCAAAGGACAGTGCAGAGCTTAAGGATCTCAAATGTTCTGATATTCAATTGCATGGGCTAAAAGTATAGATTAAAAACTGTAGTTTGCCTATAGGCTCATTATTAGCAGAAATAAAAAATATTTCAAATTCTTCAGTTGTAAGCAATAGTAGAATCGATTTCTAATACCTGAACACTTCCCCAAATATTGAAGTATTTAGATAAGCAATATAATTCTCAGACTGATACTGGAAATATTGTCTTGGACTACAATTAAAATGAATGTTAATGGGTTTAAGGAAGAACACCACAACTGAAAATCAATGTCTTTGAGTCTTTCCTATTGCTGGACCTTGGTGAAATAATATATATTGATTAAATTTAATGTACTGGATTACCAGGCTTGGAAATTTGGCCTGACATTACAACTGATATTTGGAAATCAATAGACTCTTGACATTTGTGTAAAATAAAGATACCACATGCAGAATTCTTATAAATGCCCTAGAGATGACCTGTCGATCAGGGTCTACCCAGGAGATAGAAATCATTTAGTAATTTGAGTGGTACATTTTAATATAAAGAATTACTATTTAATAATGAACTAATAATGAATTTATAGCGTGGAATTAACTACTAAGGGATTTAATAGTTAATAGTTAACTAATAACAGAGGATTGATGACTAAGCAATAAAGAGAACTCAGAATACAAGAACAGTAGACACAGGGAATAGCTGCTACCTCTATCTCGACAGCTGAGGACCAGCAGCGATGGAAGGAAAAGAAAGGAGGCCAACACTGATACCCAGACCATGGTGGAGAGGGTTGGCTGTGGCCTACTTAATGGCAGAGAAGTCTACTGCAGTGTGACCAGTCATGGCTGACTGGAAACCGCCAGTTGGGGCACCAATGAGACTAGATGGTAATCAGTATTCTGGGACGTTGGGGAAACTCATTGGGAAGCTCCCCTCTGAGGTGCTAGTGAGACTTGGCAGTGGTCCTGGCAAAACTTGCTGGAGCATGAACACTTCTAGGTGTCCCACAGGTTGCTTGCTTTTAAGAGTTGTGGAGGCAGAGTGCCTGGGTGCCCAGTTGGTTGAATTTCTGCTTTCAGCTCAGGTCATGATCCCAGGGTCCTGGGATCCAGTCTTGCACCTGGATCCCGGCTCAGCAGAGAGTCTGCTTCTCACTCTCCTTCTGCTCTTCCACCCACTCGTGCTCTCTCTCTCTCTCTCAAATAAATGAATCATTAAAAAAAAAAAAGGGTTGTGGGAGCAAATCAGCCCCCCCCCGCCTCCCCTGCCTGCCTGGACATTCTCCAAGAATGTCCCTTCTACTGACAAAGCGTGACATTGCACCAGCTGCTGAAGGGGAGATGTTCACATAGTTTGTGCAATGCATTATGGCACTGTGATTAATTTGATTACAAAAGTTTAGCCATAGCTGAACCAGGAAACCTGTAATAATTAAAAATTAGATATGTTGAGGATTATCTGAATTTGTGAGCCCAAAGTTCCCCAAACAGGAAATTCTCTTTTGCAGCAGACCCAAAGGCAATGCCAAAAGCAGGTGCTATACAATGAAGAATGAGTCAATATCACATGTTCAAGATAAAGTGTTCTATTAAATGAAGAACTGCAGATATCAGCAAGCAGAAGACTTTTGTGTTTGTTTGTTTTGTCTGGGAGTACTGTGGCAAAGAGGACTTGAAATTAGACCAGGCCTGTTTTTGAGGATAAAAGAGATTTTTCCTTTTAGGTGTATATGAATTAAGAATACATTTTTTTCCCCTGAAAGTAATAAATGACCTTTTTTTTCTGTGAGTAATAAATAACAGTGATTGCAGGAATAAAGAATAAGTCATCTAGTCATTTCATATGACAAAATGTCTGGAGGAAGAAGCTCCCTGATAACCTCAAAGACCCACATCTTTTATATCTTTCTGCTCTTTCATCCTTAAAATATTGGCTTGTGGCTTTATGGTTGGAACATGGCATCTGTTGCCCCTGGTATCAGTTCAGTATTTAAGACAAGAAGGAAGAAAGGAGTTGCTATGTCCACTTGTGCTCAGTAGACATCATTGCCATCAAACTGTTGGGCAAATAGTTTATTGAACCACTGTGTGTGTAGCAATGTGTCAGGCTGTGGAATTTAATGATTTTATAAAAATGCACATTGTGGGCCATTCCTACAGATCCAGATATGAGACTTGTCCTTCCTAGGGTTTCCGTTTCTACCCTACACATGCTCAACTTTGCATAGCAGGGTCTTTCTCCAACCCCTACACACTTCAGGCAATTCCTCCGCCTTAAGTCTGACTGGTACATCCTAGTAGTTATTTATTTATTCTTACTATATAATGTTTTTTAGGATAACTTTTTTGTTTTGTTTTAGATTTTATGTATTTGAAAGAGCAGGGTGTGTGTGTGGGGGGGGGCACCAGGGTGGCTCAGTCATTCAGTGTCTGCCTTTAGCCCAGGTCCTGATCCCAGGGTCCTGAGATTGAGCCCTGCCTTGGGCTCCCTGCTCTGCAGGAGGCTTGCTTCTCCCTCTCCCACTCCCCCTGCTTGTGTTCCCTCTCTGTCAAATAAATAAATAAATAAATAAATAAGAGAGAGAGAGAGAACAGGGGGAGGGGAAGGGAGGGAAAGTGGGAGAGGGAGACATGCAGATTCCCTGTTGAGCAAAGAGCCTAATTCAGGGCTCAATCCCAGGACCCTGATATCATGACCTGAGCCAAAGGCAGAGAAGCTTAACCAACTTAGCCACCCAGGCACCCCAAGGATGACTTTTTTGTAATGGGTTTTCATTATACAGTTTACTACTACAAAATATTTTTTAAAAAATATAATTTCTATTGGGAAGCCTGGGTGGCTCAGTTGGTTAAGCATCTGACTCTTGGTTTTGGCTCAAGTCATGATCTCCCGGGTTGTAAGATTGAGCCCAGGGTCAGGCCATGCTCACTGGGGAGTCTGCTTTAAGTTTCTCTCCCTCTGCCCCTCCCCCTACTCACACACACTCTGTCTATCAAATAAATCTTTATATATATCTATTTACATGTATAATTTATATATATTTAAAGATTCATTTACAAATAAACATTTATTTAATTTATATATTTATATAATTTATATAATATAAATATGGTTTTATATATTTATTTATATAATATATTTATATAAATATTTATAATTATATGAATATATGTATAATTTCTATTGATGGTAGGAAAGATTTTATTCTCTCCCTCCTCTGTATTCTTCCTTTTAAACCTAATAAACTATTATGCTAAATAATATTAAAGTGCCATTTTTCAGAGGTATTTTCTTTGTTGTTAGAGTCTAATTTCAATGTGAGCAATGGGAAATTTATGGTTGGTTTTGATGGCAAAACCAGAATATTTCTTAATAACTTTTACTAATGACTATTTCTTATTATCTATTTTACGAATTTAGAAGGGCTGTTCATTCCTTCTGTAATTTCTTGGACCAATTCTTAAAAACTCATTGAATAACTCTTCAAGGAAACAGAAAAAACAGTGTGTTAAAAGTGCAATATAGGGGTGCCTGGGTGGCTCAGTGGGTTAAAGCCTCTGCCTTCGGCTCAGGTCGTGATCCCAGGATCCTGGGATGGAGCCCTGCGTCGGGCTCTCTGCTCAGCGGGGAGCTTGCTCCCTGTCCCCCCTCTGCCTGCCTCTCTGCCTACTTGTCATCTCTGTCTGTCAAATTAATAAAATCTTAAAAAAAAAAAGCAGGAATGGTGTTGTGCCTAATTTTCAAAGATTAAAAAAAAAAGTGCAATATAGTTAACACATGGTATTTGATAACCTGGTGTTACTAAGCTTCAAGTATCCCTAAAAAAAAATGTTGGTTTTATTCATCCTCTGATACCCTCCACTTCATTTGTTTTCTATATCATGGAATCCCCTCTTAACAAGTTTGTTTCTACAGAGGAGTAGCCCCTCCTTGGCTTGTTTGAATAACACTATATAAATTATGGAGAGGATTTCCCCCCATGATGTTTTTCTGAGATGGTTTTCTCTCTAAAAGTGTTTTCAGTTTCAAAAGCAAACTTTACAGACCCATGAAAAATAAGTAGACACCAAAACAGTTTAGCTGGTTCAACAGAATATGCAAAAGACAGGAAGCAACAGCTAGATTCTCTGTCTTTCATTGTCCCAAATCACACAAGTCATCAACTGAGTAATTAGAAAAGAAAAACAAGCCATTTTAGTTGCAAGAAGATCTGAATCCATAATATGCACTGTAAACCCACACAGATGTTTCATAACCAAACCAAGCTGATTTTTGTGACTCAATTTGAGTTTCCCAGTACAACATATATTGAAAATTCCATAAAAATATCATACAGGATACATTATGTAAAACACTCAGATACTGAGATGCAAAATTTCTTGCCTCTTGGGAGCGGTCTTAACAGGCATCAGTAGCAGGTATAAGCTATTCCAGGCAGAGGGCTGGGCTGGAAAGAATTTATGTATTCATCAGTTCCAGAAATTGATGTTTCTGAGGGATTAGTAGGAGGAATTTCTGGGACTGAGTAAGTTTTAACTATTCTGAGTCATTGAGAGAAGAATCTAGAAATGTTCATTTTGTTTGTGGGATCATATAAACTTGAGCTTGACTTATTGCTATCATTTAGTGTTCCTGATGTTCAGCTTTCTTGTCATAAAATGGGGACATACTACTAGTCAGGGTTCAGTTGTGTATAATTGGAAACACCCGGATAATCTAAGGTGAATGAGACAGATTGTGGAGAAGGAGCTAGCTGGGTCTCCAGGTGTGGCTCTCAGAATATCAGATGAGAACCACCCTCTAAGAAAAAGTCATCTCTGCCACTATGAGGAAGCTGACAAATCAGAAAAGCATTGTTGGGACACTTGGTTCCATAATCACACCGCCTTGGCTTTGGACTGGAGTTGGAAGCTGCCACAAGCATTAGTACTCCAGAGCCAGACCACACCTACTAAATCCACTCCAGAACGATGGATGTTGCTGGTGGCATCCTCATCTTCCTTCTTTTTTATTTACTAAATGAATGTAACACACATTTATTGAATACTTACTACAATAAATGAGTAAAATATTTGTCATGTTAGAGAGTGATAAGTACAGGGGAGAAAAATAGTGCAGGAAATGTAGAGAGGACTGAGCGGGTGAGGGATGGTCCCTCTCCTCCGCCCCAAGAAAGTGATACATGAAGATTTGAAGGAAGTGAGAGGATGAGCCTTGTGGGTGTTCAGGGAGAGGGGACAAGGTGAGAAGGCTCTGAGACAGGAGCTTCCCTAAAGTTCCAAGGAGCAGTAAGGAGACTAGAATGACTGGATAAAGTGAAGACATGAGCCCTTTGTCAGAGATTCACACTTATTCCAAAGTAGAAATTTCTTCAGAGATTTCCTATGTAATTAATCACTTGGCTTGCTATATTAATTGCATGTATTTTAAGTCGGGATGTTCAAAGATCTGAATAGAATTCAAACTAATATATGTTTCTTGAGATGAAAGAACAGATCTACTAATACCAATATATTTCAAGCCATTGTGCTTTCACATAACACAGTGTGCTATTAAAGATGTCATATGTAGTTTGGTATTTTTTCCTTATTTGTTTTAGATGTTATCAATGAAAAATTTAAATATACATGTCTTTGATGTAACATTTTTGTGCAAAGAATTAATGAGTTACATTATTAAATCTATCATTTAGGGGATTCTTACAACAGACTTCATCTTTTTTTTATTAGCATATAATGTATTATTTGCCCCAGGGGTACAGGTCTGTGCATCGTCAGGCTTACACACTTCACAGCACTCACCATAGCACATACCCTCTCCAATGTCCATAACCCAACTAGCCTCTCCATACACCTCTCCCCTCAGCAACCCTCAGTTTGTTTTGTGAGATTAAGAGTCTCTTATGGTTTGTCTCCCTCCTGATCCCATCTTGTTTCATTTTTTCCTTCCCTACCCCCCAAACCTCCCACTTTGCCTCTCAAATTCCTCCTATCAGGGAGATCATATGATAATTATCTTTCTCTGATTGACTTATTTCACTCAACATACCCACTAGTTCCATCCACGTCATTGCAAATGGCAAGATTTCATTTCTTTTGATGGCTGCATGGTATTCCATTGTATATATATATATATATACCACATCTTCTTTATCCATTCATCTGTTGATGGACATCTAGGTTCTTTCCATAGTTTGGCTATTGTGGACATGGCTGCTGTAAACATTTGGGTGCACGTGCCCCTTTGGCTCACTACATTCTTATCTTTAGAGTAAATTCCCAGTAGTGT
>PISX010023176.1:10485-30234 GCA_004024625.1 Mellivora capensis
GTCATAGGGTAGTTCTATTTTCAACTTTTTGAGGAACCTCCACGCTGTTTTCCAGAGCGGTTGCACCAGCTTGCATTCCCACCAACAGTGTAGGAGGGTTCCCCTTTCTCCACATCCTCGCCAGCATCTGTCATTTCCTGACTTGTTAATTTTAGCCATTCTGACTGGTGTGAGGTGATATCTCATTGTGGTTTTGATTCATATTTCCCTGATGCCAAGTGATGTGGAGCACTTTTTCATGTGAACAGACTTCATCTTTATTATAGTACAGTTATTACATCTAAAGAAAATCTGCATGTAAGTTGTCAGATGCATCATAGAAACATGTCTTAAGGGTGGAGAATAGTAGGTAGGTTTGACACACTACCTCTTTTCAATGGAAAGCTAAAAGGGAGAAAATAAATTCATTTCTGTAGGAGACAGCAGCTTACACTTATCTTTTTACGACAGTACTCTGTCCTCACAAATAGTATACATATTCTATGAATACTAGTTTTGTCTGAGACAAAAGAGATCTTACTGTAAAAACCATTGTCATTTTAATTGTATACAGGTCTAGGGATTAAAAGAGACATGTGGAAGGTGGGCTGGGAAGAAGACTACTCAGAAGACATGTGAGAGAGTAAGCATTTGAGCAGGAGTTCTCAGCCTTGGCATTGTTGTCGTTTTGGGCTGGACAATTCTCTGTCGTGGCAGCCTTCCCGTGCCTAGGACCTTTAGCAGTATCTCTGGGCTCTACCTACTAGATGCCAGTAACCTCTTCCTTCCCCTCTCTAAATGACAACCAAAAATGTCTCTAGGCATAGCCAAATATCTCCTGGGGGCAAAAATACCCCAGGTTGAGGACCACAGAGTTAGTCAGAGGAGTGATACAATTTTTTTAAGTTGATCTGAGCTTGAAATCTGGAAGAGACAACTTCATGGATATTGGGAGCAGGAGGACTCACGGAAGAGAAACATAGTGATTAAAAACTGGATCTCAGAGACAGTTTTAGTATTAACTACAACTCTAGTTAAATAATTATTGGTCATAATTGCTATTTTAGTATGTGTTTCTCAGACTAGACCGTAAGATACTGGAAGGCAGGGACTGTGTCTCTCACTGTCAGATTCACATCATAATCCTAAAGTCAATCAGTCACCAGGTATTTACTACATTCCTATTATAGGTTTAGCAATAGGCTACTGCACTTTTGAAATAAAAGTGAGGATTTAGGCTTGAGTCCTTAGAATAGTTTATTACATAATTGCACAGAAAAGAATTATTGTGTATGAAGCAATAAGAAGCCATGAACTTGGGGCACCTGGGTGGCTCAGTTGTTAAGCGTCTGCCTCTGGCTCAGGTCGTGATCCCGGGTTCTGGGATCAAGCCCTGCCTTGGGCTCCTTGCTCAGCGGAAAGCCTGCTTCTCCCTCTCCCAGTCCCCCGGCTTGTGTTTCCTCTCTTGCTATGTCTCTCTCTGTCAAATAAATACATAAAATCTTAAAAAAAAAAAAGCCATGAACTCGATTGTACTAGGGACCCTTGCTAAAAGGGAGAAAAGAATATGAACTAGACTTTCAGGGAGGGAGAAGGACTGAGCTGCCGCTTGACAAATGCATAGGTGGGTGGAAGGAAAAAAAGAACGAATGAGAGAGTCCAGACACGGTGAACAGCATAAGCAAAGTCACCACTGGTGGCCAATGTTTATGGGTAACAGGAGTTTGTATTATGACATACAACTTTGAGCATTGTAAAGCTAAAAAGGGGTCTTTGCTGCCACTTATAAGTCTAACAAACAGACAACTAAAAGGAGGTATCCTCTATGCATATGACACCAGAATCCTCATGAGAAGATACAGGTAAAGACATACTTTTGGAAATCATCTTCCAAGGGAGTAGATTAGACTATTATTAAAGAAATAACAACAACAACAAAGAGCTGCTTGCTGAGGCCAGAGCCTGAAAGACACTAGGCACTGCAGCATAAGACAATGAAAAAAAAAAGGCAGCAAAAAAAGGCAGTTGTAGTATTTGACACCTTTTCATTTCTTCTTCTCTGGATCAGAGAAGAAGAAATCAAAGAGGAAGGAGGAGAACCAAGAAAATACAGGGTCAAGGCATGTTTAGAGAGTGAATGATGTTTAATCCTTAGGATTTCCTATTACTCTGTGAAATACAAAGGAGTCCAAGCTAGTTTGGGGAACCCCTGAAGTCATCAGGCCTGAGTAATGTTATCAGGAACAGGAGGAGCTCGAACTTGGCTCAAACTTGGCCATGCAGTTCTCAAGGCTCCACAATGTCATGAGGGCGATTCATTTACTCTGTAGCTCGTATTTCTCTTTGTGGCTACAACATGGGTAGATTACACTTGGTAACAATCTTTATAGGAAAACAATTTAATTAATAAAAGGCATGGCTGTAAAAGGGTGAGTGTAGAAGGACAAGACTCACATGCTCAATGGACAATGGGATCCAACATGGATCATAATAATGTTCTTGAAACATGTCCAGTGGGACAATGAGCTAGAGGAACATAAATGTCTTTTCTCTTGTACCCACCATTACAGCATCACACACAGTATTTTCACTGTCCCCCAAATCCTGTGCTGTACCTATCCATCCCTCCTCCCCCCTCAACCCCTGGCAACGCCTGATGTTTTTACTGTGTCCATAGTTTTGCCTTTTCCACAATGCCCTATAGTTGGAATCATACAGGATATAACCTTTATAGATTGGCTTCTTTCACTTAGTAATATATATTTAAGGTTCCTCTGTGTTTTTTCATTGTGGCTTGATAGCTCTTTTTTCTAAAGTGCTGAAAAATAATGTACTATCTTGATGTACCAGTGTATTTATCCCTTCACCTACTGAAGCAATTTTTGGCTGCTTCCAAGTTTTGGCAATTAAATATAAAGCTGCTATAAACACATCTGTGTACAGGTTTTTGTGTGAGCATAAGTTTTTAAATTTGCTGGGTAAATACCAAGGAGCATGATAGCTGGATTGCTTGGTAAGACTATGTTTAGCTTTGTAAGAAGTCACCACACCATCTTCCAAAATGTCTGTGCCACTTTGCATTCCTACCAGCAGTTAAAGTTGTTCCACATCCTCACCACCATTTGGTTTATCAATGGATTTTGACCATTTTAATATGTGCATAGTGGTATCTCATTTTTTTTTTAAGATTTTATTTATTTGTCAGAGAGAGAGAGCGAGCAAGTACAGGCAGACAGAGTGGTAGGCAGAGGCAGAGGGAGAAGCAGGCTCCCCGCCGAGCAAGGAGCCCGATGTGGGACTCGATCCCAGGACGCTGGGATCATGACCTGAGCCGAAGGCAGCCGCTTAACCAACTGAGCCACCCAGGTGTCCCGTGGTATCTCATTTTAATTTGCATTTCCCTGATGACATATGTGTGGAGCATCTTTTCATATATTTATTTGTCATTGTGAATTTTCTTTGGTGAGGTGTGTATTAAAATCTTTGGCTCATTTTTTAATCAGGTACTTTCCTTATTCTTGAATTTAAGAGTTCTTTGTATATTTTGGGTAACACTCCTTTATCAGATATGTATTTTGCAAATATTCCCTGCCATGTTTATCTTTTTATTGTCTTGATAATGTCTTGCAGAACATTACATTTTATTTTTAAGGAAGTGCAGCTTCTCAATGATTTCTTTCATGGGTTGTGCCTTTGTTGGTTTATCTAAAAACTCATCAACAAACTGAAGATCATTTAAATTTTCTTGTAGTTTTGTGGTTTACATTTAGGTCTTTAATCCATTTTAAGTTAATTTTTGTGAAGAGTGTAAGTTCTCCCTC
Organism: Mellivora capensis; assembly: GCA_004024625.1. Lineage (NCBI taxonomy): Eukaryota > Metazoa > Chordata > Mammalia > Carnivora > Mustelidae > Mellivora > Mellivora capensis. The sequence continues at coordinate 14,286 of PISX010023176.1, forward strand.
CTCTTCCCCTCCTCCTCCTTCCCTCTCTCTTTCCTTTCTCTCTCTCTCTCTTTTTAAAAATTTTTTTGTATGTGGCTATCTAGTCATTTCAGCCCCTTTTGTTGAAAATCTAAGCACATTTTAGGTGTTAATTTATTTCATACTTAAAAAAAATTTTTTAAAGATTTTTATTTATTTATTTGTCAGAGAGAGAGCACAAACAGGCAGAGTGGCAGGCAGAGGCAGAGAGAGAAGCAGGCTCCCCGCTGCACAAGGAGCCCGATGTGGGACTCAATTCCAGGACCCTGGGAGCATGACCTGAGCTGAAGTCTGCGGCTCGACCGACTGAGCCACCCAGGTGTCCCTATTTAATACTTTTGAAAACCTTATGAATTAACCGTCCTCATCATCCCTATGTTACTGATAGCAGAGAGGTTTAGTAACTTATCCAAGGTTACTAGAACAGGGTGGAGGTTGTATTTAAATCTTGAAAATCTAGGTTCGTAGACTGCAATTTTAACTACTGGGCTAGTGTTGTTAATTCTTGTCAGTAGTTGTAATAATGATATTGATAATCACTGCTATTCTTGAGCATTTTCTATTTTATTAAAGGAGCTTTGATAGGTGGTGAGTGAAAGACACGACACCATTTAGTTTCTCGGAAGAGATAAATTATTTTATGCATATATTATGTTATCTCCATACATATTTTATCTATATTTGTACTTATCTATATACATATATTTATTCTGCTATAGTTAATATTTTTATCCCATATCACAGATAAGAGAAGCAGACTTAAGGAGGTTTAAGTATGTGCTATAAGTAGCAGGCACACTCTCTGAACTGAGGTCTGTCTGACTCCATAACCATGTGCTCAACTGTCAGGCAATACTTACTTGGCTTTTGGAAATTTAATTTTACCGTGGTCTCTGCTGCATCCTGCAGGTCTTTCCCAATAAAAGGAAATAAAAATTCTGCCTGAAGCCTAATATAAGATCAAGAATCCAGCGTCTCCTTTAAATTGTGCAATTCCAACACATCTAATATGGTTTTACAACTCATCCCAGTTACATTTATTATTCTTGTCCCAAATACAGACCATAGAGACCAAGTAGTCCACTTTATGAAATATAGGATAGCAGGAGTCTTTGGGTTTTCTAATGGGAAAGTAGAGGAGCCAGCGATAACTTCCCATGTTCCCATACATATTACTGGTGCTTGCATTCATGTGGTTGAATCCATAAATTTATAGAAAATTATACTCATTTTTTTCATCTCAGAAGTTGAAAGTTTCCAAGTAGAAGAGTGAATTGACTTTCATGTAATTTTCTTAGTTCATTTATGTTGAGAAGACTTTTACTATCTGAAGTTTTCTGAGTGTAGCTCAGAGGCAAATGAATCTTTCACTTTAAGTAGCATGAAACATCTTGGAGTTAGTTCTTATCTGTTAAATTAATAGTTCATGGAACTCTAGTTCTGTAGAGTTTGTCCTAAATTCAGGGTTGAAGGAAAGGCCTTTTCCCTGATGGAAAAAACCTTTGCTGCTATGCTGAGATTGGTTTTGCCGAAGACTGCAGTTTGTTCATTGATTTAATTAGGTGATTCTCATTCTATTTTACTTAAGAAGATGTCTCTATGGGATTAAGTGAAAGTTTTTTAAACACATGTGATACAGATGAAAATCAGTTCCCAGCCAATATCAGAAATTGTTGATTCAGTCATTAGTCAGCCAGGCTGAAGTGACCTGAGATTGAGGTACTTTTCAGGAGCATTGTTCAGATGGTAAAAATTGAACAACATTCCATGCAAGTTCATCCTTATATATTAATCATTTTGCCTTTTAGAATTCAAAACAAATGGTAAACATGAAATTCTGTATTAAACACTTTCTATAATAAATACTCTGTTAGACATTTTCTATGCAGACCTTTTTTAAAAGATTTTATTTATTTATTTGACAGACAGAGATCACAAGTAGGTAGAGAGGCAGGCAAAGAGAGGGGGAAAGCAGGCTCCCGCTGAGCAAAGAACCCAATGTGGGGCTCAATCCCAGGATCCTGAGGTCCTGACCTGAGCCGAAGGGAGAGACTCAACCCACTGAGCCACCCAGGCACCCTGCAGATTTTATTTCAATAAAAATTGGCAAGCCTAAACTCCCAATCCCATCCAACATACGGAAATGTTCCCTTTCACTCTAAACATAGCCCTGTTCTTCAAATGGGGTCTGGCCCTCAAAGAATAAAACTGATTGATCCCCTTTCTCATTGTAAATCTTTAATAATGATATGGAGGACCAAAGCATAGTATAAAATAAGAAGTTACTGAATATTAATTGCATTTGAAAATAGGCTAAGTTCATATTTTTTTCCTGTATCCTACATTTAACCCATAATAAGCTTTCAATCAAAGCCCAACTCATTTTTTAAATTATACCTGCTGCTACTAAGTCACATCTTCTTATATTTGTGCAATTGTTTCTTGTATTTGTCTTCAGTTAACTTCTTTATGTATTTATTTGACAGACAGAGATCACAAGTAGGCAGAGAGGCAGGCAGAGAGAGAGAAGGAAGCAGGCTCCCTGCTGAGCAGAGAGCCCGATGTGGGGCTTGATCCCAGGACCCTGGGATCATGACCTGAGCCGAAGGCAGAGGCTTTAACGCACTGAGCCACCCAGGCATCCCTGTCTGTAGTTAATTTCTTATTGGTGAATTTTTGGTTCATCTTAGTTCATGTAGGTCTTTTATTTTTATTTCATTAAAAGTATCATCTGGAAATTTTTTGGCTATCACTTGATCCAAGTCATTAACAATAAACAGTGAAGCAAATAAGAAATATTAACTAGATAGCACCAAGGGCAGAGTCAATATTTAGTATAAGCAGTTGGATTGATTCTGTTACCGTGTGTATATATACATGAACTTGACTTTAGCATTAACACAGCCTTTTCTGACTTACAAAAGTCTAATCCATTAAAGAAGATGTGGTATATATACACAATGGAATACTATGCAGCCATCAGAAGAAATGAAATCTTGCCATTTGCAACAATGTGGATGGAACTAGAGGGTATTATGCTGAGTGAAATAAGTCAATCGGAGAAAGACAACTATCATATGATCTCCCTGATATGAGGAAGTGGAGATGCAACGTGGGGGGTTTGGGTGGTAGGAAAAGAATAAATGAAACAAGATGGGATTGGGAGGGAGACAAACCATTAGAGACTCTTAATCTCACAAAACAAACAGGGTTGCTAGGGGGAGGGGTGTAAGGAGAGGGGGTGGGGTTATGGCCTTTGGGGAGGGTATGTGATATGGTGAGTGCTGTGAAGTGTGTAAACCTGGTGATTCACAGATCTGTACTCCTGGGGCTAATAATATATTATATGTTTATAAAAAAATAAAAAACTTTTAAAAATTTTAAAAAAGCCTAATCCATCATATACCAGAATGCCGATGGATTGTTGTAACAAAAGATTTATATGCTGTGACTAATGTTATCATCGCGTCCACCAGCCAAAATTACCCTTCGTATTATCAAATAACTGGGACTTTAACTCAATTAGTCAGAAAGTTGCTTTTCTGAGAATGACCTTGCAGAGCAAAATCCAGTTGAATTCATCTAAGAATTACTTCCATCATTTTGTATTGTCCTATATAAATAGCAACACGTTTTGATTTACTAACTGGCTGTGTTTCAAATGTCAACTTGGGATTTTCTTGGTTAGAATTTGGAACATTTTCCCCTAAGTAATGATATTACCATTGTGGTTAAATTGCAAGTTATTCCCAAAAGACTTTTTTAAGCTGTAACCTAGGTAAAACAATGTACTTTTAGCAAAAATAGGTAGGAAGTGGTAGCTGTAATACAACTAATAGTTAAACAAAACAAACACATTGAGTGAAAAGTGGTCCACAAAATATTCACAAAAATTCTCCAACCTTCAATTTTTCTATGTTAACCTGGCCCCAGTCTATTTTCAACACGTTTCCTCCATCTTCATAGCACACTGGAGAGATTTATAAAGAGGCATTTAGGGTACCTGGGTGGCTCAGTTGGTGAAGCATCCAGCTTTGGCTCAGGTCATGATCTCAGGTCCTGGGATCAAGCCCTGCGTTGGGCTCCCCACTCAGCAGGGGTCCTGGTTCTGCCTCTTCCTCTGCCTGCTGCTCCCTCTGCTTGTGTTCTCTCTCTCTGTCAAATAAATAAATAAATAAATAAATAAATAAATAAATCTTTTAAAAAAGGTAACTTGAAAAAAAATAAAGTGGCATTTATTACACTGCACTGTAATTATAAGCTTACTTTGCTGCCTTCTTTATTATAAGAATCTTTTGTAAACTATGATGCTACTGTTAAAAAAGTTTTTGGAGGAACTAATTATGAGCATGACACAAGCAAAAAGGCATCACAAGTTTAGTTCAAAGATTCACTCTGGGTAAAAACACCTATAGGAAAAGGGAATGATTATCTAATCTTTGTTTAAATGTAGGAAATAATATTTTGGGGGCACCTGGGTGGCTCAGTGGGTTAAAGCCTCTGCCTTCGGCTCAGGTCATGATCCTCAGGTCCTGGAATCAAGCCCCCACATCAGGCTCTCTGCTCGCAGGAAGCCTGCTTCACCCTCTCCCACTCCTCCTGCCTGTGTTCCTGCTCTTGCTGTGTCTCTCTCTGTCAAATAAATAAAAAAATAAAATCTTTAAAAAAAAGAAAATAATATTTTGTAATAGTCATTGAGTGAGTCAGCTGGAAGGGTGGATGACTGCTTTCTCAGAACAAGTCTTAAACCTATTAAACCTCATGAGGAAATGCTTATGCATTTTTCTTCTCAGGAGGGCTAATTTCTTCCCAGAAGGAAGTTTGGAATAACATTGCAAAATAGGGTTCTGTCTCATACTAGGTTTTGGACAATTTTTTTTTTTTACAAAGATAATGAGGTCTTGTATATATAAACAACACTGATGAAAAAAATATATGTCATTTAGTTCAGTCTTGTTAATGAACCCAAATTTAGCTCCTCACTCTTGGAGATCACAGGTGTATAATTAATGAGGATATTACAGAGAGAAAATATATGTGTGTAAGCTCCATCCTCTCTACACATCAGGAAAACCTTGCCCTCAAGCACTGTGATCATTTAGGATAAGGCAGGTGTTACAGAGCATGTTGAAACAAAACAGCAAGAATGCAAGTGTTAACAACATTACATTTCAAGCCAGTAAGGGCTAGTTCAAACATATGAAGACCTAAAAGACTTGCAAGATATTGAAATTGTGGGGAAATCAATTTTGCCTTAGCAAAATGATGCCACAGCAATGTATCCTGAATGACAGAAGGTGATTAATGAAAAGTGTTATTTAATATGACTGGGTTTTAATATCATGGATCTAACTTGTTTTGGAAACTGCTTTTTGAAATATTTGTCTATTCTTTTAAAAATATATTTAATGCCATTTCAGTCATTTTTAACTCCCTATTTTATATGAGACCTTCATTTGTGCCGACCTAGAGTTTGACAAAAGTAAGATTTCCCAGGAAGAGAGAGCCCAGAGGTTGACAAGAGATTACTATATAGATTCACCTAGGGCAGGGATTATCTTGAATTTGTTTCTTCTCAGTGAGTGGTTGGAAATTTTTTGTGAGTGAACTTACTGGATAAAGGAGAGAATGTTTTCTGCAGTTCTGTTTAATCTATTAGGGGTTAACCATTAGAATATACTGTGCCAAGTCACAGTAATTTAATGAATGAATGAATAAATGGGATTATCTCTTGATAATCATCTGGAACTGAAGGTTCTGAGGTCACAAAGGTGGTTTCATTATTGTCACCGTATTTACCTTGTCTTTAGTAACCACTCATTTGCTTTACTCTTTTTAACACATTGTTTTAACTAAAATATTTTACTTTAAAAAAAAAGATTTTATTTATTTATTTGACAGAGATCACAAGTAGGCAGAGAAGTAGGCAGAGATGCAGGCAGAGAGAGAGGGGGAAGCAGGCTCCCCACTGAGCAGAGAGCCTGATGCGGGGCTCGATCCCAGGACGCTGGGATCATGACCTGAGCCGAAGGCAGAGCCTTAAACCAATGAGCCACCCAGGCTCCCTTAAAATATTTTACTTTTTCAGGAGGCTTTTTTACACCTCCTTTCTATTTTTTCAAAATAATTTATTTATTTATTTATTTGAGAGAGGGAGAATGAGTCAGGGAGGAGCAGAGGGACAGGAACAAGCGAACTCTGGGATGAGCGTGGAACCCCACACGGTTCCTGATTTCAGGACTGAGCCACTCAGGTGCCCCTCCATTTCCTATTTTTAAAATGGCTTAACAACAGCTATTAGAAAGCTTAGATGGAATACACAGGTGTTACAGTAAGGTGAAGTCATTAGAGTTGTGTTTTATCATTTTTATATTTTTCTACAACTAATATACATAGCTTTTATATAAAAATGTGTAAAAATATCTCAAACCTAAAGTTCACTTGATTTCTTCTCAATTCCTGAGTTTCCTCATACCCAGAGCTAAATACTCACATAATAACCAGACCTTTTGCCCACACTCCCGTAACCCTCAGTTAGATGTACTAGAAGAACTATAGAGTTGTACAAAGAATTCAAACAGCCAGGGTAAGATTGCATTAAATTTTATGTTTCCACAACATTCGTTAAACAGCCTACATTTTTAAAAAACACGTAATTAGTGTGTTAAGACCCAGGAAGACCAAGATAAATAAGATGCCAGTCCTACCTCCACGAAGCTTGTATGTAGGCAAGTACATGTATTGTCTACAATCCGTGTAGTGAGTGATAGATGAGTAAGAGTCCAGGGGGCTATGGAGTCAAGATGATGGCATGACTCACTGCACATCCCAGAAGGATCAGGGCACACTTTTAAAAATAGGCAACTGACTCCTTTTAACCTGAGTGTTGACGGGTTGAGAGTTGTGAGGTAGACTAGGGAGGAGGTTTATTCCATGTACAAACATGGCCAGGGTAGAAGAAATGTGGTTTAACTTAGAGTTGGTGGCCCTCACAATTTCTGGCTTCACTTGAGTTGTTGCCACTGAATGGAAGTGACCCAGAGAAATCCACAGTTGTCAAAATGACTGAAACTCGTAGTGTAATAGAAAGCTTATACCTTTGTTCTCAAGGTATTAGAATGCCCTTGACATAAAAAAAAAAAAAAGATGGTGAAGTGAGGCAGACAGAGTTTTTATTTGTAGGTTCTCAAGTCAGATTGCCTGGCTGCACATTTCCAGCCCCACCATCATGTTTTTCTTCCAGCATCAGTAGAAGACGACTTCTCTCTGCTTCACTATCCTCCTCTGTAAAATGGGTACCTATTTCACAAGTTGCTTGTGAACACTGAAAAATGCAGTGCAAGAAAGATCACTGTGAGGGACACCTGGGTGGCTTAGTTGGTTAAGCCTCTGCTTTTGGCTCAGGTCATAATCCCAGGGTTCTGGGATCGAGTCCCGCATTGGGCTCCCTGCTCAGTGGGGAGCTGCTTCTCCCTCAGCTGCTGCTCCCCCTGCTTGTGCGCTCACTCTCTCTGACAAGTAAATAAATAAAATCTTTTAAAAGATGATCACTGTGGGTTTATTTCTGGGTTCTATTCTCTTCCATTGATCTGTGTCTATTTTTGTGCCTGTACCCCACTACCTTACTATTTGAATTATTACAGCTTTGTCATATATCTTGAAATCTGGGGTTGTGATACCTCTAGCTTTGTTCTTCCTTTTCAAACTTACTTTGGCTATTTGGAGTCTTTTGTGGTTCCATACACATTTTAGGATTATTTGTTCTTATTTTATAAAACATGCTGTTGGTATTTTGATAGGGACTGCATTGAATCTGTTGACTGCTTAGGGTGGTATGGATGTTGTATTAATATTGGTTCCTCCAGTCCATGAGCATGGAAATATCTTTCCATTTGTTTGTGTCATTGTCAACTTCTTTTATTAATGTTTTATTGTTCTCAGAGTACAGGTCTTTCACCTCCTTGATTAAGTCTATTCCTAGGTATTTTATTCTTTTTGGTACAATTGTAAGTGGTTGGTTTCCTCAACTTCTCTTTCTGCTACTTCATTATTAGTGGGTAGAAATGCAACAGATTTCCACATATTAATTTTGTATATTGTGATTTTACCGAATTCAGTTATCACTTCTAATAGTTTTTCTTTGTGGAGTCTTTAGGGTATCACATTACCTGAAAATGGTGAAAGTTTTACTTTCTCTTCACCAACTTGGATGCCTTTTATTTCTTTTTCTTGTATGACTGATGTGGCTAGGACTTCCAGTATTATGTTGAATAAAAATGGTGAGAGTGGACATCCTTGTCTTGTTCCTGATCTTAGGGGGAAAGCTCCCAGTTTTTGCCATTGAGTATTATATAAGCTTTGGGTTTTTCCATATATGACCTTTGTTGAGGTATGATAAAGGAGGCAAAAATAAATGGGGAGGGGCGCCTGGGTGGCTCAGTGGGTTAGGCCGCTGCCTTCGGCACGGGTCATGATCCCAGGGTCCTGGGATCGAGCCCCGCATCGGGCTCTCTGCTCAGCAGGGAGCCTGCTTCCCTTCCTCTTCTCTGCCTGCCTCTCTGCCTACTTGTGATCTCTGTCTGTCAAATAGAGAAATAAAATCTTAAAAAAAATAAATGGGGAAAAGACCATCTCTTTAACAAATGGTGTTGGGAAAACCAGACAGCTACATGCAAAAGAATACAACTGGATCGCTTTCTCACACTATCCACAAAAATTAACTCAAAAGGGACTAGAGACCTAAATGTGAGACCTTAAACCATAAAACTTCTAGAAGAAAACATAGGCAGTAACATTTTTGACATAAGCCATAGAAACATTTTCTAGAAATGTCTCCTCAGGCAAGGGAAACAAGAGCAAAAATAAACAAATGAGACAATGTCAGAATAAGAAGGCTCTGCACAGTGAAAGAAACTATCAACAAAACAAGAAGGTAACCTATTGAATGGGAGGACACAGTACAAATGATATAACCAATAAGGGCTTAATACCCAAAATATTTAAAGAACTTATACAACTCAACACCAAAAACACGAAATAAAAAAAGGGTAGAGGACTGGAATAGGCATTTTGCCAAAGGAAACATACAAATAAATGGATGACCAACAGACACATGAAAAGATGTTCCACATCACTAATCATCAGGTAAATGCAAATCAAAACCATAATGGGATATCGCTTCACACCTGTCAGAGTGGCTAAAATCAAAAACAAAGAAATAACAAGTGTTGACGAGGATGTGGGAAAAAAAGAACCCTTGTACATTTTTGGTAGGGATGCACACTGGTGCAACAACTATGGAAAACAGTATGGAGGTGCCTTAAAAAATTAAAAAAGGATTACCGTATGATCCAGGAATTCCACTACTGGGTATTTACCCAAAGAAAATAAAAACACCAATTTGAAAAGATATATGCACACCTACATTTATTGCAGCATCATTTATAATAGCCAATATATGGAAGAAACCCAAGTGTCCATCGATAGAGGAACGGAGAGAGCAGATGTGGCGCGCACACATACTGGAATACCACTCGGCCATACAAAAGAATGAGATCTTGCCATTTGCAACACCATGGATGGAACTAGAGAGCATAATGCTAAATGAAGTAAGCCAGTCAGAGAAAGATAAATCCCATATGATTTCACGTACACATGGAATTTAAGAAACAAACCAAATGAACAAACAGAAAAAACAGACTCTTAGATATAAAGAACAAATTGGTGGTTGCCAGAAGGGTGAAACAGATAAAGGGGATCATGAGTACACCTACCATAATGAGCACTGAGTAATGTATAGTATTGCTGACTCATTATATTGTAGACTGCATATTAAATATACTTGAATAAAAAGTAAAGAAAGAAAGATCACTATGGCTGCATTTCCAGGCTCATCCTCCAAAAAGTCTTTGGTTGTAATCCTGTCTATTAGAGGGTACGATGCTTAACAAGTGGAAGAAAGTAGTGTTCTATGTTAGACACTTAAGACCTCACTCAAAGGATTGCCAAGTTGAAAGGAGAAAGAATCTAATAATTTTTGTTTCCTAATTAGATATTTTTCTTCTTGGAAGATGACACTGTAAATAAGAACATTCTGATTGGTTTGATAATTCTATTTCTTATGGTAATATAAGAGGTGGCTCTTTTGGTTTAGCAAATCAGAAAGCAAAAATTGGTTCATATTTCATGTAAACAGTTGGAGGATCAATCAAACTTCCTTTAGCACTATTTCTTCCTCTAAATATAATACATAAAGCTTACTAATTAAGTGTGAGCCTTTCTTCCAATGCCAGCATTATAAATTGGTAGGTCTTATACCTTAAACATTTTCATCAGAATGGGAACATTTCTACTTAAATAGAAAAGCTATAAGCCAAAGATATTATTTCAGGAGTTGTTTAAAATTTCAAACACTTCTCAATAGATATTTATGATTCTTAGACTGTGGCATCAAATTTTGTCTTGCTTAAGATTATGAAATTCAGTAGAAATATTTTATTATATTAATTAAGAGACATTGTAGGAACCTGTTTAATGGTAATAGGAATTAGTATTATTAATGATGGGGTGAATATATAAAAAATGCTATTCCTGAGTAAAACTTATCTTGATTCACTTTCTAAAAATAATTCAACATACTTCATTTCTCTGATATATTTATTACAATTCTCTATGAATATCGTTTAGCCTAGGTAGGATATTTCTTAATTAAGTATAAATTTTTACTTCATCAAGGCAGGAACTAACAAAGTTATGTGTAAGTATTAACATACTGAGAGTAAACGATGAAAATTAATCTTACCAAGATGCCAATCATAAAAATAAATTACACAGGTTGAAGAAAAAATGTGAACATCAAATAAAAAAGAGGAAAAGCTTTCTCAACCTAAGGCAAGGTGGGTGGGTGGAGCTGACTTCCAGATAAAGATTTAAGTTCATAACTATATCCAGACCTAACTTCAAACTAACAAATTTCAATTTAGTTTCTTTCTTACCCTGAGCTGCAGCAGTAGGTCTCCATTTCATGATGAAGACTGTCAAGAAGGACAATGGAGGATGGAATCAAACCATCATGAGGATCTCCTAGAATAAAATGCCAACCCTGTGAGGGTAAAGAAGACAAATTAAGAAGTCAAATTAATACATATCACCAGCATCCTCACAACACTGACTCATAATCAGGCCAAAGCATTTATTATATATTTTTCAATTTTCAGTGTTTCCTGGATAAGTCAGTAAATATGGGATTTTTCCAACACAAACAAATGTCCCTCCAAGAAGTTATGGCTATAACGTAAGTTGTCATGAGAAATATTCAACAAAGGTAAAAAAAAAAAAAGAAAGAAAGAAAAAAGAAAACACATACACACTAGGTTATCTCTATTTAGTTTTTTTTTCTATTCATTTTTTAAATTGAAGGACAAGTAACATAAGTGTTACATTAGTTTCAGGTGTATAACATAATGATTCAACAATTCTATACATTACTCAGTGCTCATGATAAGTCACAAGACAAAGCTGTAGCAATTAAAAATAGTATGATAGTAGGATACTGGTACAAAATAGACACATAGATCAATAGAAGAGGATAGGGAGCCCAGAAATAAATGTATGCTTATATGGTCAATTTTCCATTCAATTTTAAATTATAATGTCTAATTTTTTGCAGAATTTCCCCTTAATTGACACATATTCATTATAAAAAATTTTATTTTTTTGAATAAGTTAAATGTATTTTATTTATCTTTATTTTCTATTATGTTATGTTAGTCATCATATAGCACATCATTAGTTTTTGATGTAGTATTCATGATTCATTATTTGCATATAACAAAATTTTAAAGTAAAGAGAAATCAAAAGCAGGAAAAGATCCTGTGAAATATTTATTAAAGAAAAACACTTTGCTAAACTGTCTTCACAATCATATTCATATAAAATATACATTCAAAATGTATGTTGCATTCTTTTTTCAATATGTACATACATATTATATTCTGTATTTTATTCATTTATCATTCATACTCATATTTATTCATTTATCAATGTATCATAAGCATGTTTCCATGTTTTGTTTTTATTTCACACACGGAGAGAGAGAGATCACAAGTAGGCAGAGAGGCAGGCAGAGAGAGAGAGAGAGAGAGAGGGGGAAGCAGGCTCCCTGCTGAGCAGAGAGCCCGATGCAGGGCTTGATCCCATCCCAGGACTGAGATCATGACCTGAGCCAAAGGCAGAGGCTTAACCCACTGAGCCACCCAGGAGCCACAACATGTTTTCATGTTATAACATACTCCTCATAAAGATAATCATAACAACTTTACAATATTCTGACAACTATACAGTCCCAGAAGATGAGTATATTACTAATTTATACATATAGACCAACAGCTTTCCAAGCATTGTACCAATTTACACAAATAGCATCATATTGTGTGGGAGTGCTTATTTCACTATTTTTTTTTAAACATTAATCTGTTTCTGGATGGTTTCTTCCATTTCTTAGATTTCTTTATCAATTCCTATGTCAGTACCACAGTTTAAATAGCAAAGCTTTAGAGTCTGTTTTGATTTGGGACAGGCAAATGTCCCTGAAGATTCTTCCTTTTTCACCAGGTCTTTAAATAAAAAGTATATTAGGCTTTCCCCCATATTAACATTGCAATTGTTTCTAAACATAGTAAAAGCAATCTTGTATTTTTACGGTGTTTTATTGCTTTAAACTCTTCAATTCCTCAATGACTTACCTTTTGTTTAGGGCAATGGTGCTTCACTAAGGGTGATTTTATCCCCCAGGAAAACGTGATGATATTTGGAGGCATTTTGGTTGTTGCCTTTGGGAGGACAGTGCTGCTACTGGCATCTAGTGGCTAAGGGCCAGGGATGCCCCTGCACAGTCGTCAATGCACTACAGGGGACAACCTTCCCCTGCAACAAGTTTCCCCAAATTTTTCAAAGTGTCCATAGCATGGAAGTTGAGCAACCCTGGCTATGGAATAAATTGAAAACCCCTTTGCTTGGCACATCAGTCCCTCATTCAAATGACTTTGTAGTCTTCAAATGGAGTACATTTATCTTTGGTGGTCAGTTTCCAGATCCTCAAACTGATCTGCTGGATAACACACCCAAGTTCAAAATAATAGTTATTTTACATTAGAAGAAGGAGAAGAAGGCAGAGGAAAGAGCGAGAAGAAGGGGGGAAGGAGGAAGAGAAGAAGGAAGAGAGGTCAGGAGGAGGAGCTGGAAAAGGAGGAGAGAGGCATATTTTTCATCTGGGAATCATACTATGCATGAATCCATGTGGCTACCCAGCTGGCTTCAGTCTTAAAAAAAAAAAAAAAGGAAAGTAAAGTTTCAGAGCTTGTCCTATTCCTACATCTCTGGCATCCAAGAACAGTGTGTCTTATAACTTATTCCTTCTCAGTCACTCATAGGAAACACCACTCATTACATCAGAGAAAATTATTTTTAATACCTCCTATGCTAATGAACATACCCTCTTGTGTAGATATCAGTAAACATATTTCAAGGACACATTAACCAATTTTTAATCACTTGTTGCAAATACCACCCATTACACAAACAAAAAATTATTTTTAATACTGCTTATGTGAATTAATGCTCCCTCTGGTGCAGTTATCAATAAGAATACTTCAAGTACCAAATAATCTATTAAAATGTTGATCCTTTTTAAGGACAGTTGAAGTGGTAATTAATTGCCTCCATTATGTGGATTAGGGATAATTTGCATTACACTCCCAAGTTCAAGGCTGCAACCACCACCCTCCCCTGACCAACAAATGTTATACTGATGCAACTTAAAGTAAATTATGCACACCACAGAACAGCCTCAGCAAGTAATAATTACTAGGATATCCATCCTAATGTGTATATAGTAACACATATATTTAAGTGTCTAATAAGAATGGCTTGGTCTAAAAAAAAAAATCATGCGATGTTCTCTGGTTTCTCCATTGTAGCACGTGTGAAATTTTGGGCTGGAGAGCAGTGGGAGACTGTACCGTGCATTGTAGAATGTCCAGCAGCACCTAGAGGCCGGTACTACCTCACTTTCCCCTGCTGTGCCAATCAAAAATGGCTCTAGCCATTGCAAAATGTCTACTGAGGGCAAAATCACACCACGTTAACCACAGGTCTGCAGAATGGAATACTATACTATACTATGAAGCTGTTAAAAATATATTGTAAAAAATTTTCATGACCTAGGAAGAGGTTCAAAAATATTTTTTTTAAAGATTTTATTTATTTATTTGACAGAGAGAGCATGAACACAATCGAGGAGTGGCAGAGGGAGAGAGAGAAGCAGGCTCCCCACTGAGCAGGGAGCCCTATCTGGGGTTCTACATGGGGCTCCATCCTATGTAGGTGCCCCTTAAAATGTTTTTAATTAAAAAATCATATGAGACAAAAGGTAAGTATGATCCTGATTTGTAAAATTAAAAAAAATGGAGATGGGGGGCGCCTGAGTGGCTCAGTGGGTTAAGCCTCTGCCTTCGGCTAAGGTCATGATCCCAGAGTCCTGGGTTCGAACCCCGCATCGGGCTCTCTGCTCGGCAGGGACCCTGCTTTCTCCCTCTCCCTGCCTGCCTCTCTGCCTACTTGTGACCTCTGTCTGTCAAATAAATAAATAAAATATTTTAAAAATGGAGATAGGCATTGAAATATAATGAAGGTTATCTTTTATGAGTATGCTCAATCTGACCAAATGTTAAGATTTCACATGTTTTATCTACTTCATTCTCAGAATGACCTTATGAGGTTGGTACTATTATTAACCTCACTTAACAATTAAGGCAACTAAAGCTCATGGATATTAAGAAACTTGGAAATACCATAATATTAATGGCAGTCATGTCCAAGTAGTGAAATTGAGTGGTACTTATCTCTTTATACTTTTCAAGCTTTCCTCAATAAACATTACCTTTTATCTGAAAACTTTAAAAAGACCTATTAAAAAAAAGACCTATAAAATCATAAATCTTTCTCTCTTTTTTTTTTTTAGATTTTATTTGTTTGACAGAGAGAGACACAGGGAGAGTATTTGACAGAGAGAGGGAGAGATCACAAGCAGGCAGAGAGAGAGGAAGGGAAGCAGGCTCCCCGCTGAGCAGAGAGCCCGATGCGGGGCTCAATTCTAGGACCCTGGGATCACGATCTGAGCCGAAGGCAGAGGCTTTAACCCACTGAGCCGCCCAGGCGCCCCCATAAATCTTTCTCTTAACACAATTTACTGAGTGCTTTCTGATTGTTTCCATCTAATACTATATTCTTAGCCTTTTATTATGCCTTAACTTTTAAAAAATTTTCTTTATGGAGATACAATTGACATATAACATTATGTTAGTTTCATGTATACAACATGATTCAATATTTGTATATATTACAACATGATCACCATAAGTCTAGTTAACATTTATTATCATACATAGTTATAATTTTTTTCTTCTGATGAGAATTTTTAAGATCTACTCTCTTGACAACTTTCAAATATGCAGAACAGTATCATTAACTATAGGCACCATGCTGTGCCTTGACTTTTTTCTGAGTAACATTTTCTTCCTAATTATTTGATTACTAAAAGCTGTAATGAAGAATCTTCCCCATTTTTACCACTCAGATGCATATTCAGTGTTTCAGCTTAACACCTTGAATCACTAAAGTAAAACCTTGATGAACTTTCTTGAGAAACAATGTATCCAGAAACCTTGAAACAATTTTTTTTAACTTAGAATTAACTAGAAAACTCTCAAAAATCCCTGCTGAAGATATTTTTTAAAAAAAGATGTACTTGTTTTTATTTGAGAGAGAGAGTGAGAAAATCTGTGAGCAAGGGGAAGGGTGGGGGGAGAGGGAGAGGAAGAGAAGCAGGCTCTCCACTGAGCAAAGTCCACCACAGGGCTTGATTTCAGGACC
>PISX010023177.1:0-30244 GCA_004024625.1 Mellivora capensis
TTATGTCTCCTGCTCCTAGAAAGTTCTCTGTGCACTCATGGTCTGTGGCAATGGGATCCTGGAGCACCTCAGAAAAGGCGAAGCCTCCTGGCCAGCGGACAACGGACTTATTAGAGTGATTACGGTGATTCACCGAATCACCATTCGGGAAGATTCTCAAGGAGCCTTAGAAAATCATTACAGCCCATGGAGTTGGTGCTGAGCTCAGCAGGAAATGCACAAGGGTGTTGACACGCTCCAAAGTGTTGGATCCAGGGCTGCCTGTGTTGGCGGGATGCCACGTACAGATAGGGCAACAAACACGACCCATCCTGGTGCCATCAACATGAGAAGCTTCTAGCTCTTAGTCATGAAGGAAAGTGTCTACAGCATGGTGTTCGTACTCTAGAATAGTCTCTCCTGCCTGATTAACTGGTCAATAAGAAGCCAACTGAGCGGCGCGTGATGAGTTGTTTCAAGAATCAAGTGATTTTTACTTGCAAAAAGTGAAATTATGGCTGCTGCTGATGATATGATCATTAATACAATTATTTTTAATTAAGAATTTTTATTGCACCTCATCAACAGAAGTGACAGGTATACTGTGAGATAGACCTGCTCCCCAATGTAAAAGCCCTTCATTAGGACAAGTCCAAGCAAAAATTATCCTTTTTTACTATGCTATATGAAATGCCCGGCCATCTCCCCAAAGATAAAGGGCTTTAGTTCTGCTGGAGTTTTTCCTAAAATTCACCCATGTCCCATGTTCTAACCTGAGGAACTAAGGGATTAGACCAGAAGCCCAGAGTCTGGGTGCCACGTTCTGAGGGATGCCCTAGACTCCGAATCCCTTCGAATGTGCTGGGTGTGGACTCAGATGTACAGAGTAGCCTTCAGAATGTCTACACTCCTGTCTGCCAGCACAGAGGCCCAAGGACGCCCAGCACCCTGTCCCTTTAGTGGTGACCCATCACTGGCTGAGGTGGCACCTTTGTCATCACATGGGGAAGGCTTTTGCTGCAGATCATTTGGAGCTGAAACTGTCCTCCCTCGCCAAGCAACATAAAATTCACTTTAATTAACGTCAATATATTTCTTTACATCCACAGCCTCTTGGAGGAGCTAACGCAAAACAAACCAAAGGGAGGGAAAAAAAAATCTCAATTGTTTGGGGGATTTTAAGAGAATTCTTTAATATCAGATTAAGCCCATTTTGATTGTAAATCTATTTTCAGCTCAACATTACCAAAGAATATTACAAGAAAACTCTGTTTTATGAAGTTATTATGATTTAAACCGTTCTCTCTCTGCTCTTTCTCTCTGACTCTCTCTCGCACACATTCATTCTCCAGAGGATCTAAAAATAAGCCTGAAGCTATACAAGTCACTGCTCCAGGTTTATCCCACAGACTAAGGAGTTTTTCACAAAATACCTTTATTATTTTCTAGGGCTCTGCTGCGGTATCTGGAAGCAGAGACTGTTTGAGACGTGAACCGTAAGGGAGACGGAGCTGTTCCCAGACAGAATCGCCAGCCTCTTCATTCCCATCACCGACACGACCCGGGGTTCCTACAAATTTTGGAGGTCCGCCATGACCTAATTTTAATAGTTCTTTTTTCCCCAAGGTATTTTCACATGCAGGAGCTCCGTGGCGTGCCCGTCTTAGCTGAGTGTGTGACACACTTTGTCACCATTTCTCAAATGGTGAGAGCAGCATGAGGGGCCTTGCAAGGTGTTGTTACAGGGCTCAGGCCGGGGTCTGCCTGCATTTTGGAAAAGTGACTCAGGAAGGGTGCAAGGGGCTCTCCGGGGGTTTGTGAACACTCTGCGTTCCACACAGGACAGCTCGGCTTCCAGCTTCGGAAACACGGGTTTCCAGGTCTGTTCTGGGGACCATTTAGGAACATGGAGAGGAGTGGAAGCCAGTTGGCAGCCGTGATTCATTCCCCGGCCCCGTCTTTGGTGCCTGCGGGTTTGCCAGCAGAGAACGCACCGGATGGAACATGGAAAAGGTGTTTTCAGTGATGGCCAGGACCCAGAAGATTTCAGAGAGCAGACCCCTCTGACCACAGCCAGCGACTGGAGGACTCCCTGGAAAAACCACACAGTGCCAAATTTTGTGAATCCACACCTCATGACCAGTTGTAACAAATGGAAGCAAAAGATATTTTAACAGTTGTTATCATGGATGTGCTCTTACATCAACTCAGTGTGTAGAAAATTAATTTATGAATAATAGTAAACTTTAAAAGAAAACAATTTCCTTCTGAAAGCTTCACTTTGTTTTTGTTTGTTTTTGGTTTTGTTTTTGTTTAAGTAAACTCTACGCCCAAAGTGGGGCTCAAACTCATGACCCTGAGATCAAGAAGCGCACGCTCTATAGACTGGGTCTGCCAGATTCCACTGAGCTCTGGTTCTGGAGACATTTTGAGGTGTCCCTTGAAGCAGGAAACCCCAGAATTAGCATTCAGATGTTCCCACAGCTTAATAGTTCACTGCGCAAATCTCTAGCCGGGCTCTGGCCCAGCTCACTACATTGTCACAGTTACAGCTTTCCTAATTATCCCAGGAATGACACTTGCTGGGCCCTGCTACCTGCCAAGGCCAGTGCAAGCTGCTTGATAGCCCGTGGCCCAGGTAAGCAGTGGTGGATCCTGTGGGTCTTATAATTGTTACGATCTTCTCACAGGGTAACTACTACGACGTTAAATATGTACATTAATTTTGAAATATGCCATTGGTTTATGAAAGTCATTGCGGAGTAGAGATAATGTAGTTTTATGGCCTCCATTATACAGATGAGGCAAACCGAGGCAGAAAGACAAAGGACTTGCTCAGGGGTACATGAGGTACTTGCTCAGGGGTACATTCTCCTCCGTGGCAGAAAAGGGCATTAAGGCCAGTTCTCCTTTGCACAGGAGTTTAGTTTTGATGCTTTTCTCCTTGTGAGTAAGTTTGAGAAAATCAGGGCTGACTCATGTTCCCTGAAGGTCCCCGAGAGTGTGGCGAGGGCTTCTGGAGGAGGTGGACGAGTCACCTGAACTGGAACCAGACCGGCCCGGCATTTCCATTTGATTTTCTCTGTCAACTGCCTCTCACTCTCTCCTCCTTCTCTTATCCTCTTCTCCTGGGGCCTTGATACAATGACTGCAAGTCTGCGGGTCACGAATCAGCTGCACAAGAAGCTACGAAGGTCACCTCCTCTCCTGCAGCCTTCGTTGGCCGACGTCTCGGGCTCGACATCCCTGTGTGTTGCAACGACGGTGGGGCCCGTGTCAGCAACATCGTGTGGCCCGACACAAACTGAATGGGAGTGCCGTCAGATGATTCATGGGACATTAGGAAAGCCTCTCCATCCGTGTTATTTTATACCCATATAAATAGTCATACGTGATTGAACCTTGGGACTTAGCGAGTGTGAGAAAGTGATTGCTTTATAGAAAAGGACTCTTCTTCCCAAGCTCTATCAACTTCCTCATGACCCAGCTTCCAGGATCCTTTCAAGGCAGTTCTGTTGGAAGGTTAAATGCTCATGAAGACGAGCGCTATCCATCAAAGCTGTGTGGTGCACCGACATGGCATCCAAGCTTCTCGCTGAGCACTGAGCTCGCAGGATGCACTGGGCCACTTGCTCCCAGCCTGGGTGCCTGGTAGAGCGCTTGGCATGCAGTCATGGCTGTCCACCCTCCAATATGTCACAAGTTGGAGATGCAGCCCTTGGAGAGGCGTGCAGGTGCCCTTCGCTTGGTGAATCTTTGCAGCAGGTCAAGTTTGATTCTAGTATCTTGAATCTGAAGGAAGTAAGGATTGCTCCTGGAAAGAAAGTAGAGCAAGGAATCATGAGGGAAGACCAGGTTTCTAAAAAAAGGTGCTCCATGAAGCCAAGTCCTGGGGACTGCAATGACCCTCCCCTAGGCCATGTCCATTCTCACTTGTCCATGATCAGGATCCATCCGGAGTGAGCTTGACAGCCGGAGATTCTGGCCAGGCTTCCCAGGGCTTCTGGCTATGGAATGAAGAAATGACATGAAAATATGTGATTTTTCTCCCTAAGAGAACCACATTGCATCTATGAAACATAATCTCCTCCCCTATATACCCCCTCCCACACCTTTGCTCCTGCTCCTCTAGCCCCTTGGGACCCACCCTCCATCCTACAGAGCACAGTTGACATGTTTATAGATGGGATTTTACTGGGGTATTTCCAACTGCCCATCAAGGGCCTACCTATACCCCAGGACCCTCTCCCTCATCTCCACCATCATGGAACACAGAGGATGCTGGGGCCGGGGGCAGGCCGGTGGTGGAGGGACAGGACCACTTTCACCCGCACTTCTACTCTAAGCTCTTATGACATTTTGCTTCACCTAACAAGGCAAAGAAGCCTAGAATGAGCATTTGGGGGAGAGTCTTAATAAACTGGGATGGTCTCCTTTGAAGGATGCCAGCAGCCTATGGAAGTTGCAAAGCTTTCCTACTAGTGTTTCTTATCCAGCACATGAGTGACTGGGCACAGCCTCTATCCCCTCCCAGTTACAGCAGGGGACTCCGCTCCTGGTGTCTCATTTTACTGAGGGAATTGAACCTTTAAATTATATTTCATGGCCGTGTTGTGGGAAAATTCCAGATATCCAGAGCTATAGTTCATGTTCTCGTGCATTTTTACACTGAAGAAATGTTCAAAATAAAATGCAGGTCATGTCAGGCATAGAGACTATGCCAAGAAAATAAAAAAGCCATCTTTAAGCCCATATGCAAGACAATCAGTCCTGCTCCTGGTTTGCTGTAGAAACGATCATTCCAGCAGCCACAAGTGGTAGAGTTACATTGTCCAGAAACAGGAAGAATGAGAAGTCCTGGAGGCCAGCCCTGCACCTCCCCTGGAGAAGTGGGTGCGGTGGGGAGCCCCAGCCCAATCTGGGGCTCCAGGAATGTCAAGATCATAAAGCTTGTAAGGTGAGGTGGTGCATATGTGCCCGTGGGCAGATACACGGTGGGAGGCAGGTGAGCGCAGGTGTACAAGCCATGGTTTACCTGCAGACTCAGGTCCAGATGCAGACTTAGTGCAGGTAGAAATATTAGGTGTGCAGATGGACAGGTACGTAAATGGAGATACAACACAGGAAGGAAGGGAAGTGCATGGCGAGCTGTAGACCCGGAGGTAAATGGATATTCCTCCCACACATGCGTGCCCCTGTGTGCGACTCTGGGGGCTTCAGAAGTGAAAGATGGGCTCTCTGCTTCCAAAAAGGCCCCATCTAGTTATCAAGAGGGCTTCGATACAAAGTGATGATCATTATGGTAGAAGGGACCAGGTCAGGTCAGGAGAACCCCGTGGAGGGGTCCCTAATTCACCCCGCGGCAGAAGCACAGAGGCTGGGAGGCCGGGAGCCAGGCACCCAAGGGGCTGCACTCGGGAGCAAGCAGGGGTATGCAGGAACACAGCCCAGCTGATGGAGCCCGACACAGTGGCTCTGGGGGCGTCTGCGTGCCGTTTCTGACCTCCTTGGGTGTGTGCACCCGTGTGTGTGGCGCACACACAACACACATGTGCTATGTGCCACATTAGTTGACAGGGAGTCACAATTCTCACAGACTCACTTTCACGAGTGGTCTGACCCACAGGACTTCAGTAACCCCTCATGGCCAATGTCGCCTGCGAGGTCTGGGGAGAGGGAGGCAGGAATGCCCATGGTCCCCCCCAAGGCTGAGAATCCCTGTGCCAAGTTAGGGGAAGAGACCCGGGTGAGATGGTATGGCCAGGACACTTGGAGGGCCCCTGAGTAAAGCTGGGGCTGTGCTGCCCGACATGTGCGTCCTCCCTCACGTGGGGACAGGGACTTTATAGTGCCCGGTGGGAAGGAGGTTGATAGTGCAAGGTCTGAAGGTTCCAAACACCTGAGAAAGCACGGAAGGCCGGGGGTGAAGGCTGCAGGAGAGCGAACCCTGCAACCTGCTAGAGATCAGCCTGGAAAGTACGCAGGGGAGAGACCACCAGCCTCCAATGCAGGACGCTCGTGGAGGCTCTTCTACCAGAGACCACTGAAGGGTGAGCGTCACTGGGAGACCGCTGGGTGGGTGTGGGAGCAGTCCGAGGCCTTCCCACGGAACTGGGAGAGGGGACAGGCCACTCCAAGCATGGCTCCCAAGAAAGGACCTCCAGGCACCCCTGTAAGTCACCTCCCACCTCCGACCCAGTGAGAGTCAGGGGGCCCTGCACCCTCTTCACTGGGACCCTTCAGGTCCCCCAGGCCCGGTGGCCACAGAAGCAGGGAGCCCTGGCCTGCTCTGGCCATTGAGGAAGCCCATTCCAGAACATCATCACCACTGAGGATTTCAAGAGCCCTGTGACAGGATCTTCTTGCCAGGACTTTGAGCCCATCCCTTATCCAGATCTCTGGGATCTAAGAAGGCCGCCTGGACTTTCACCCTCCACAGAGCCAGCCCGTCCCAGAGGCCTGCGAATGGGGGGCTTTCTACGCACTGCGGCTCTGGCTGTCAGACCCAATCCAGGGGTCCTGCTCCCTACAGCCGAGTGCTGCGGGCAGTCCGTGCTCGGACCGTGCCTGCCACAGACCGTGGCCGTCACCGTCCTGGGCTGACCCACATCTCCGCCTCAAACCCAAACTGAGCTCACGGCAACAAAGCAAACCTCCCCAGCTCCTCTGTGATCAGTCCCTACCCCCTTTGCCGACATGGATCAGCTGTCCCGTTTTTCGAAGCATCCGGTGAGGTAATGTGCTATCAATCTTTTCTTTAAGCCTCGTTTTTGTGGCTCCGGCCACAAACCTAGCGCAGTTGGCTCCTAATTGCTGCTAACTCACCGGGCTGCAGGGCAGAGAAGCGCGGATCGCTGCCCTCGCTGAAATAACCTTTGTACGTTGAGGAGGCTGAGGAGGTGACCAACCTGAGTTCCAAAAAGGAAACCCCAGAGTCATGTTTGTTGGCTGCTGCCTCAAATAATCATCAATGGGGCCTCCTACCTAGGGGCATAACGAGCTCACCGTGGTAATTAGAACAGCGGACGTGGATTCCTAATCCTCTGGCGATTGCAAAGAAGGGAAATTAGAGAGAGATGAGAGGGATGACAAGGGACAGTTCCTTTCTAAATAATACTTAATAAGAAACAAAACATCCAGGTAGCAGCCGAATGAATGGCATGGCCTGGGCCACCTGCCACGGCTCCCTGCACACCCTTGTCTTTCAGGCCCGTCCTCCACAGCCAAAGCTGCCGCCTCCCGTCTTGTCCACACCTTGTGATGACACCAGCTTTTATCTCTCACTAATAACTCCTGACACACTGCTGGCAAACTCCAAGCGAAACCTTGGGCTGTTCCAGGTCGTGCTCATGCAAGGTGGCCTTTGGGACCCATTTGCATCAGAAATCTGTGGGGGTGGTGACAAGGCACATCCTACTGGATGGCATGCTGGGGTCCTCCCGGCTGCTGCAGGGGTCTCCCAGCTGTGCAGACCCCCATTCAGGGGTGCTTTCTCTCTCCCAGGAGTTTGTCTTGGGGGGGGCTACTACATTACCCTCAGCTGGCCACTGCAAGAAGGTTCTAGAACATTCTTATCCTCAATATCCAGAACGACCATTCAGCAAGAAGATGACTGGCTCTAGGTGGCTTCCCATTCTTGGTGCCAACATCAGTCAGAAGGTCCTGGAAACAGGTTGGCGTGTGGAGAATGAATTCCCACTTGACAAGAATGTAGGTCTGTTCAGTCTGTGTGTCAGGAAAGCTGCCCAGGTCCCTGGTCTCTGCCCGAAAACAACAAAGGCGAGGCAGATGTGAGGGCTGTCCACTGCAGCTCTGGGCCTGTGGTCCAGGGAAATGGCCCCCCAGAAATAGCACTCGGCCACCATAGTTCCTGTTATATATTTTGGTTTTGATGGAAATTGCATATATTTAAGATGTACCACATGACGATTTGATAAACACATACCCAGTGAAGAGATTACTACAGTCAACTGAATTCACCTCAGTTCCTCATATAGCTTCCTTCCTTGTGTGTGTGCTGAGGGTCCCTGACGTCTATTCTCTTGGCAAACATCCGGACTCAGAGCCACATGAGTAACGATACTGATCACACTGTTCATTCGATCCCCAAACTTATCCATCCTGGAAAACTGCAACTCCGTGCCCTATGACCAATGTCTCCTCATTGCCCCATCTCCCTGACCCAGGCAACCACCGTTCTCCTCTTTCTTCTTTATATAGACTTTTTCCTTCCATGTGTAAGTGACATCATGCAGGTCCATCCGTTCTGTGTCTGGCTTATCCCCTTCAGGATGATGTCCTCTAGGTCCATCCATGTTGTTGAAAATGGCAGGGTCTCCTTTTTAAAGACCCAATGGCATTCCACTGTGCCCGGGCCCAGTGATCTCTTGACCCTCCATCCACCAGCACCCCCTGGTGTTGGGAGCCCTGCTGTGGGGAATGTGGGAGCACAGATACCTCTCAGGGCAGTAATTTTCCCTTCCTGCTAGAGGGGCGTTACCGAAGAATACCGAAGTCCTAAGCCCCTCAGAACGTCATTTCACTTGGAAATCGATTCTTAATAGAAGAGAGCAGGTTAAAATGAGGTCATTAGGGTGAACACTAACCCAGTGGGATTGCTGTCCTTATTAAAAGGGGTGTGGACACAGAGAAGACAGTGTGGAGACATAGGGAGGGCAGCACAGGAGACAGAGAATCAGAACAATGCATCTGAGAGCCGAGAGACATCTGAGGCCACAAAAAGCTGGAATCCTCCTGCCTGGGACCTTCCAGGAAGTGTGGCCCTGTGACACCTCGGGACTCTGGCCTCTAGAACTGTGTGACTGGATGTTCTTGTTGTTCTGGACCACCCAGGCTGTGCATGTTTGCTAGGCTGTCACAGGAGACAACACCCGCACAGTCCCCGCAGCTCTTCCTCACCCAGAGCCCTTCCTCAACCGCAGAGAGGGCTCTGGCCAGGCCGGCCCCCAGTGTGCCTGGGCAGGGCTCCCAACCTTCCAGAGAGCATCGCCCACCATCAGCTCTCCTGTGCGCAGATGTGCAAGAAGGAGCTTCCCCCGGGCATGGCTCCGCCTCCTGTGCTCCATCGTAAACAGGAGGAAACAGCACTTTACATCCCACGTCCTCGAACTCAGCTGGGGCTGCCGCTGGTAATCAGGCAATGAGGCCCAGTCTTTTCCGATTTGGAGCTCGGCTGATATCCCATGACCTATGGGAAATGAGTTGATGGTTTCAATCAAATGATAACCATGTTGGGTCAGTCCCCATCACAGTGCTGCAGGAGGCCAGCCAGGCTCCTGTGTTTGTCTAAGCCCATCACGGAGTGTCAGTTCCAATGAGCGGCCTTGCCACTGCTTAGAGGACCATTACCTGGGAATGCAAACCAAGGAGGGCAAGCCTCACAGCCGGTGCTCCCATGGTGGACAGAGCCAGCCTGATTCTGCTCTTTCCCACTAAACAGGCCTTGGGGGACCTCCTGGCTGTCAGGCATGGGGTCCAGGGCAGTGTTTGGTGTTCGCCAGGAGGGAAAGGACATCCCCTTCCCTGGGCTGTGGGGCTAGCACACGTCAAGGGTCGAGGACCGGCAGGCTTCTCTCTCTGCCTGTGTCTCAGGGCTACTCTTTGGTTAAAAGCAAATGCATTTTCTTAAGCGGCACAGTGTCCAGGTTCTGGACGGGAAAGAGAAGTCCCGCAGCAAATGTTCCTGTCTTCCCTCACAGCTCTCCCTGTCTGATTTCAGGAAACTGGGTGCGCCTGCTCGAAAAGCAGCTGAGTGAACCACACACACACACACACACACACACACAGACACACACACACAGTGGCCACTTGACTGTATACACACTCTTCATCCAATTAAAATTATCTGAAAACTTGGGGCGCTTGGGTGGTGCCATCCCTAGAAGGTCTGACTCTTGGTTTCTGCTCAGGTCGTGATCTCAGGATTGTGAGATCGAGCCCTGCATTGGGCTCCATGCCCCGCAGGGAGTCTGCTTGAGATTCCCTCTTTCTGCCCCTGCCCCTTGCTCGTGCTCTCCCTCTCTCTCAAACAAATCTTTAAAAAAAAAAAGATACTGTCTGAAAACCTGAAATGCTTCATAACTGCTGCCTTGTTCAGATGTTGTGATTAAGTACATCCAGTTCTGTTCTTTCTTCCCACCTGGGCAGTCTGACTACGTGTAGGTTTCATGGGGGTCTGTCCACACGGCAGTGTTGCATGGAAGAGCCCACTGTTTAATAGTATAAACTCACTCCCAACTTATGCCAGCCTCAGAGCCCGCTTCCTGGAGTGGGTTGTCCTAACACGGTCTGAGAGCGTAACTCCTTCTGGCTTTGTCTTCCTGCCAAGTCGGTCGTACCAGAAGGGGTAAGATGGCAAACCACTGAGTCCCTGGGAGAAGGCCCATCCCATGGCATGTTCTGCAACTCATCTCCTTTGGGAAACATCACACTAATAATGGTGAGTGAGGATGATTCCCCCCTTCTTTCACAAAGAGCAGACACCAGTGGCCTTAATTGATCTACTGGGGTGCTCCATTAACTCTCCAAGAGGGCCTGTTGGTCAACTGCTTGCCCCCAAGGTCCTCACCAGGCCTCAGGATGTTCACACATCTTCACACAGGACCAGGGGAGGTCGGTGGCAGTTATCCTGGTGAATAGAGTCAAACCGGGTTTTCAGGGGCTGTATACCCAAACTGTGGCCAAGTCTTGGAGAAAGCCTGTGTCCATCTCATGCCCAACACCTGCTCCACCCCCACCCCGATGACTGCCCTGTCACCTCTTCCCCACTCCTCAACTCTGGCAGAACAGGGATGGGTTTGCTGCCAACTAACCACATAGTCTATGATTCTTAGGGTATACATTCAAGATGGCGGGCTAGGTTCTGGCCTCAGGGGTCCAGCAAAGCCAACTATAAACCTGGGAGCTCTTCTCAAAGCAAGAGCTGGATGAGCTGAGACTGCAGCACCCCGACAGCAAGTCTTAGTGCCTCGCTGTCTGTCCATGCTGGATCTGGGCACTCAGACTGCCCAGTGCCTGGCTGGCCGGCGTTCAGCAAGTATTTGTTGATGGACACAATGAGCAAGAGCCAGCTAGGTGGTCTCCCGGGGCCAAGAAAATCCAAGATATGCACCGAAAATAGCCACACAGAGAGTGGACCGTGTGCTGGGGACACCCGCCCAGACCAGCTGGCAATGCAGAGAGGCTCAGCAATTCCGAAGCTTGCTGGGGCTACCGAGCTGCTGGCTGTGCATAAGGCCTGGGGAAGGGCCAGCTGAGACCTGAGGAATACAGGGGTTCATTGGTCATGCGGATGGAGAAAATGTCCCCTGGCAGAGGCAGCTGCTTGTGCTAACAAACTCAGGAGAGAAAGCCAGCAGGGAGCACCTGAGGGTGGGAGAGGAGTCCTGTGGGGGACAAGAAGGGACAAGGAGCAGTGAGCAGTGGTGGGGAAAAGGGCAGGATCAGTGAGGAGGGGCCAAGGCAAACTCCCAGCTAAGAAGAACAAGGCAAGCCACCAAGGGCTCCTCCCCAGGACAGGGTGCACCATGTGGGCATGTGAGCCGGCGGCTCCTCTGGCTGCGCTGGGGAGATATCAGTAGGAGGACCTTGGAACAAAGTTTCGGGGAAAACCAGGGAGCAGAATGGAGGGACCAGTGGATTTCCCCAGCGCCCAGGGACGTCACGGCCTTGTCTAGAGCAGCCAAGGACCCTTGGCCCTGCAATGGGAACAAGCACCTTGCTACTCTCTCAGCACGTTCAGGACCCTGAGCAGTTTTCGGGAGTCTTGTCATCCAAACCATCGGATGGGGCATTGGAGCCATCTGGTCGTTTCCAGCCAAGCTATATTTCTGCAGGCCAAACATCTCACCGCAGACTTAGCCAACCCCGC
This sequence comes from Mellivora capensis, assembly GCA_004024625.1. Taxonomy (NCBI): domain Eukaryota; kingdom Metazoa; phylum Chordata; class Mammalia; order Carnivora; family Mustelidae; genus Mellivora; species Mellivora capensis. Next base: position 11,870 of record PISX010023177.1, read on the forward strand.
GTGCTGGGGAAAGGCACCGAAATCCTCACAGTATTTCTTCTTGACATTTAGAAACATTTAAGGAATGGGGATTTAGCCCCTACCTGTATGGGACGCTCCCTGAATTGTACCGTCAGGCTGTTAAACCTCCCGTCACCTCCAGGTGCTCATAAGGGAGGCTCCAGGGGCCTCCGCTGGCCCGGGGTGGAGCAGAAGGAGGAAGAAGGGCTCAGAAGAGGAGGCATGTCAGTGGCGACACCCAGGGTGACCGGCCCCTCGGTGGATGGCCGCTGCGGCGGCACAGCCCGAGGACAACCGGAAGCAGATGTGGATCCGTTTTAGGGAGGGCACATATTGTATGGAGCACTGAGTGTGGTGCAAAAACAATGAATACTGTTACGCTGAAAAGAAATAAAAATAAATTAATTAATTAAAAAAAAAAGAAGTGGATACGTTTGGAAGGAGTGAAAGTGAGCCCAACACACACACACTAAGACTCAATAATAATATTTTCAAATGTACAAAAGGGCTTTTTTTTTTTTCCTTTCTAAGCAGGCTTTTCTGAAATGTATTCCACAGCCCTTTTCTGTTACCCCCTTTGGCACACACAGGGATGAGAAACCCGATTCCTGCACTGGTCCCGTCTGTGGAAAGGAGAACAAGCTGCGCTTTCCCAGGCGAATAGGAACGTAAATTCAGCTGAAACGGTGTGTCATTAATCAGATTCCAGGTCTGGAGAAATGATAGCAGACTGGGATCCCCATATTAAATGCATCAACTTACGAATGATTCATTTATTTATTGGGGGGAAAAAAACCCACAAAAATGGTGGAAGAGAGCCAGTTATTTTTCATCCAACTCCTGCTTGGATTTTATGATTGAAAACGGGAATAATTTAACAGAACAGGTATACGCAGGGTGTAAGACGCAGGCACACTTCCTGTCATGCAAATGGGTGTCTGACAGCGGAGGCACGAGGGGGTGCCAGAAGGCACTTCCACATTTGGAGAGTGCAGGCGCATAAATCTGAGCGAGAGGGAAGCTCAAGGCCCATAAAGCCTGCCTGGCTCCCCGTAGAAGGCGGTGACCTAGAGTCTGCCTCTAACCGCGTCGGATCGGGAAAGGAACGGATATTTTGTCAGGAGGCATCATGGGAACCTCCCGCTGACCCTCTGGCGTGAGTGTTTATCTGTGTGACACGCACGGGGTGGGAAAGAGACGAGAGTCAAGCAGCATCCTGGTCCCCTCTCCCGACAGTAATCGGACACTTGCGTCATGGACACGGAAGCTCCTTCTGGACTCCAAGGCCAAGGAGCCCAAGGACCTTCTTGCTCCATTAAAAAGACAATTTTGTCTGTGAAATAATAGAAACTGCCAGACTCGGGTATGGAAATGGACTATTTTACGTATTTCATTTTGCACAGAAATATGTTTTAAATGAAATACTACCTGACAGATAAATTACTTGGCTTTGTGCATACAACAGATTGATTTAGTGTTCCCAGCAGCCCAGATGGCTGGCGACAACTTTGGAGGTGCTGAAACATCTTAGTGCGTGAAGGGAATTTCTGCAGTAATGCCAGACATTTGCAAGTGACCCTGGTGTGTGATCTTCCTCTTTTCACCTGAGATACAAGTGGGCCGAGGTAGCCCACGCCTCCCTTCATACAAAAGGATGATGCTATGTCCTGTCACCATGGCTTCACGGTGACCCAAATGGAAATGCTTGCACTGAGATCCAGAGCAATCGAAAGTCCCCTTCCAACCGACATACTGGCAATTTGCGTTTTATAATTGTGGCCTTTATCATCTCTAATTTTAAATAATAGTATGAAGAAGACAGCTGGAAATTTAGCTAGCAGCTCTCCTAATTCCCAAGAAGAACAGAAAAGTGCCGGCCCTAGAGGAAACTCTCCAGGCATGTGTAGAGGGAAATTAACAGTCTATGCTGAAAACATATGTTCTATAGAAGCAGCGTCTTAATAGTAATAATGAGGGCTAGGTGTCCAGACCATGGGACCATCCTACAGGTGAACCTATTTCATAATGAGAAACTCGTGGTACTAAATGACTTGGATGGGGGCCAAAACAGATCTGCGTAATGCCAAGTGTTGCCTGGAGGAAACCATCCAAGAAACAAAACAAAGAATGGCATTCTACAGTTGGACCAAACCTTCGGAGGAGGACAGCAAAGTGATCAAGGCAGCCCACATCGCTGCACCCATGAGGCTCTGCAGGACAAAATCAGCCAGACACGACCCCCAGGCATGTGTGTAAGATCACAGAATGTCTGGGCAGAGGGCCATGGAACCCATGTCCAGGACCTGAAGTCACCCTCAAAGCTCAAAATTTGACAAATGAAAGGAAAATTAAATCTTTGCAGGCGAGCCTCTCGCGATCACTGCACATGCACACTTCTGCGTGGCTTTTGTCTACACCTTAGGAGGAAACCTGATGATACGAGCTAACAGTGTAAAGAAGCCCTCAGAGGACATGCTCACGATAAATTATTTTGACGAACTTGTATCCACTTGAGGACACTTTCCTACAGTTCCGGGTGGATCAATACAGCTAAACTTCTCATTCCGGTACCGAGAAGCAACCCTCAGACTCACAGATTTCTAGACATACTTCGGAGAAGAAAAGCAAACCTAGGGCACGTGGAACACTTTGAATGTTTGGCAATCAGTTGTCATGGGAAAAATATCCGTGACTATAAAGTACTTCTCTTTTCTTATCACAGTGTTTTTAGTTAAGTGAATTAAGACTGGATGGCCTTTCATGATGGATGGAGCAATTAGTTAAACTGATCTGAAATTTCTGAGCAGACAGGTGTTCAGCTACTGCTTCATAAGTCCCGTTGAAGGAGGAGGGAAGCTGCCTCAGTATCTATAGTTTATATACAAATATAAAGTAAATATCTCAGTAATATATAGTCATCTGTCAATAAGAGATTAAATGCAGAAAGAATATAAAATAATATTATGTAACTATAAAATGTTTATATATAAATATATATTATACATATTATATGTGTATTATTATATTAGATATATACATATTATATGTATATTGGATAGATACATATTATATGTATCCAAAAGGCTGTATCCAAGGGCATTCACTCTATCGGCTTCAGAAGAAGGTCTGCTAGGTGCACGGCTGACGGTAATGCATTGCATTCACACAGCTGTTTCTCAGGACAACAGACTCCAGACCCCTTCTTAGAGTTCAGGAAGGAGAGCCAGGAAGCCTCAGTTTGCAGCATGTCAGTGGGTCACAGCAAATGGTCAGGAGGAGACGTTTGGAACCAATGGGCCTGGAGGGTCCATGGGAGTTGCCCCAAGCAAAATCCTGCCTGTGGATGAGACTTGCTGATGCCTGTCCAACGGCAGTGCAAGGCAGTGGGCAAAGTCATCCCTGGCCTAAAATCTTGAGCCCTCACAAACCCAGGTTCCTTAGACAACTTCCCCAAACACAAGGAGGCCATGTAAGAAGGATGACTTCCTTGTAGGTCTTCCCATAATTCCAGGTCCCTCACCACCTTCTGTCTATGCCCCTGGATCTGCAGTGTGAATTTTTACCAACTGATTCTAGAGTTAGGATCCAAGAAGGTGGTTCTAATCGCATCCCAAGGAACTCTGGGGAAAAAAGCCAAGGAGAATCTATCTTCCTGCTTTGTGGAAATAGCAAAACTGTCTCCTTCTTATTTGGGGGTGAGTAAAATACTGTGTGAGCCTAATGAAAGTCCTCTCCAAATCAAAGTAGGATAACATGGTTCTCACGATGCTGAGAGAAGGGCACTTTTGAAAGAGTTTTTACAAGAAATATAATCAAAGAACAAAAGACAACATTTAAGGAAGGATCGGGCAAGAACATTAACTGAAATAGAAGATAAGGGAAGTAAAATAAATATATACTCTGATAAACACTGATACATGGTGTCCAGGTGGCCTGTTAGAGAGGTCACTGTTGCTCTGTGCAGCTAAGGAAATTGCCTACTCTGAAAAGCCCATGATGAAACAGCAGGACCGTGCTCAAGAGTTCTATAAAGTGGTTGGGAACTAAACTCATATGCAAAACATATAGTTTCTTTATATAAGACTGAAAATATGATGAAAACAAAGCTCGTTAGATCTGTTGTGGTATCCACACTAACAGCCAATAAAATAAACGGGCCTCAGAGGAAGTACACAAGAAAGTTCAGAAATGCACATGGATATAATATATAATGAACTTGTCAGTTTTAAATCAGTGGCTACTGGATGATGATTTTTAAAATGCATGTACAATTCCTTAATTATTTAAGGAAAAAAATTCTCTTACTTCATGGCATAGACTCTACTACATATTAGGTGAAAAGATAAAATACAGTCATACAACTATACAAGAACTAGAATACAATGTCAATTGCTATTTATTTGATCTTAAAACAGGGAAGTCTTTCTCATCAGAGCACAAAGAAAGGAACCATAAAAAAAAAAAGAAAGGTCTAAACCTACATGTAATAGTACAAAGAAACATCATAAACAAAATAAAAAGTCCACTACATTCTGGGAAGTTTGTATCTATCATGTTAGAAAAAGTTAATATGCTTACTCTGTAAAGATTTCTTGCAAACCAATACAAAAAAAGGTGAACAACCCAATGGACTAATGAACAACTCACAAAATAAGAAATGCGGGTAGTCAATAAAACGTTGCAAACGTGAAACTGCCCTGTTAGGTGGAGGAAGGGGGATTAAAATAAGAACCAATAATGTCTTGCTTAATCAGTGGTCACTATTTGTAATGAAGACAATGTCTTTGAGGGTTTGGTGGAAGGAGGCAATCTCACAGGTTGTCAGCAGAAGCCTTTTGGGACTCATTGTTATACCAGCTTGGGGGGCGAGTTGTTAATACAATGTAAAAGGGGCACACGTGCTTTTTAACAAAGGAAGTCTACTTCTAGGTTCTCAGAAGTTTTATTTTTGACAGTGATCCTGGGAAACAACAGGAAATGTCCCACGAAAATGAACTAGTTAAACTGGTAAGGGTATATGCGAAGGACAGAATATACTCAGTATTAAAAATCATCTCCCCCAAGAATGTTTAAGAACAAGGGAAGCCAATCTACTCGAAGAGGTACACAAAATCTTAGCCCAGTTTGATCCATACATGCAAAAGGAAACACTCCCACGTATGACTTGACTTTTTTTCAGCCAAAAACATCTTTGGATTTTTCCCAACTTGGGACAAAGAACATGTATCGCTCTTAGAGCCAGAAGGCTTAAGGAAGTTAAGTGTTTTGGATAAATAAACACAATTAATTACACCTCCTATCACCATACTAGACTCTTTCTTCTACTGCAAGGATCACAGTTCAAGACAACTAAGTGGGCTTTGGGAGTGGCCAGCCAAGTGCAAACACTGAGCCACGCTTTTATGTGAACTTGGGCAAATTGTAGACTCTCTGCAAACTTACACTTGAGGAGGAGTCCTTAAAATGTAACCATTCATTGGAGTATACATTTAGTTCATATATATGAACATAGAAAAAGGATATTATTTCATTAGTTTTTCATGCCACTGTGATACAGGGCCAGAGGACCACCACTTAGACAACCCTGGATGGTCAGTGGTCAGGAGACCACAATGTGAGAAATCCTGTTCCAATGACAAATTGGCTTCATGGGTTTGTGGTCTTCCCTGCTCGAGTTTTATTTGGGGTTGATCACTTTGTACTTACGAAAGGGTGCACAGAGCTTGGAGCAAATGTAGATGAAGCACGTTGACAGGTACAGCCACTCCTGCTCAAATGTCACCAGGTCCTGCCAGAAGGAAGAGGATGCATCTGTATCTGTAGGATAAGAAGGGTTTTTACAGAGCTGGATAGATACTAAATGTACCAAAGCTTCATCACCCAAGCTGCAAAGGAAGCACTGTTTTCTTAATCATGAAGGGTATCACCAAGCATTGTCAGTTTTATTTATAAACTTAAACATTATAAACTTAAACAGGCTATTAGAATAGAAAAGAAAAATCGAAAAGCCATGTAGAAGGAGATAGAAGCAGACACACCAAGCAAATAGACAAATGGAGTAACTGGGATTCTGTGCCACATTTAGATCTGTAGAGCACCCAGATCCTAGTGATAAAAATTAGACATAAAATTGACATATTTCCCAGGAACTCGATACATGGGCTGGGTTGCCAAGTTCTGCTATAATTTTACATACAGCAAAAACATCACTAGGAAAAGGCAAATGAGGCGTTTTGATCTATGAGCTCAAGCTTCCATGTCTAGGATATCCTGAATGTTCTCATTTGATTTGAGAAAAAAAAAATTAAACTAAATCCAAGCCAACAGGAAATTTGCACTTTTTCATATCTGAGAGCCAAATGAGCTGCTGAAATACAAAGTAAGGGTTCAAAATGCGTTCACGGGAGTTTGATCACATGCAGACTTTGCAAGGGGGCTGAGCAGGGTGTGACGCGATCCTCGAGTCAACCATGTCAGAGGAACCGAGAAGAAAAAATAAAGAACGGATTCCAGTTTTGGCACTTTGCAGTTCCATTTTGGCAAGTGCACTCGGGAGGCTGGAGGGAGCTCAGAACATGAGGTTGGAAAAAGAAATGCTCGGAGGCCCACGAACGGCCCTCCGCCACCAGGGAACGCGCCCCACTCATCCTTCAGCGACCTTTCCAGCAAGCTTTTAATTTCAGCAGGAACGCAGGGCACTGACGCAGTGCTTTTGAGTCTCAACTGGTCTCAGATTTTAAAATATTAAGCCAGATACTCAATTTAATAATGCAGAAGAATTTAATTTTGAGTCCTGACTGCAGATCAGTGTCAAAAGAATTCTTGAACAAGGAGTAGAGGGGAGAGGAGGGAACGAGAGCTGTTGATGAGTTTCCAAGCCTTTTGAGGCTAGTCCAGACATCATTCCAGGGGGCGGGCCCCAGGGGGCTCTGGCTACACTTCCCAGGGTCTACCTCCCAGCACTGTTATTGTTAATCAAGTAGTTCCTCGCCCTCCTTGGATCCATACAGCGGCTTGTGCTGACTAGCATGGCTGGACAAGAAGATGCCCCATGATCTCACTGCCTGCTCTGCCCTCAGGAGGTGGCAGGTACCGAAAACAGAGAAGGGCATCACAGGGGGGCAAGTGGAAACCCACTCCCACAGTGCCCAGGGGGAAATAATGTCCACAAAGTAAAAGCAGAAATTCCCCAATTCAGCGTGAGACAAAAGAAAGGTTTTTGAGGACCATATACTGCAAGAATTTTAAATGACTACTTAATAGCAATTAACAGAATTTATCTCTTCATATCTAAAGAAGAGCTTTGGGGTTTAAAACCCTGAAAGGCACAAGTCTGACCTTCCTGTGTCCACACCCAGGGTCCTGACAGCCATGTGGCAGTGGGGGGTGGTCTCCCATTCGATCGCTGCCCTTTAGGTTGGACTAGGCAGTAGGTGCCACAGCATGAGAAGCTGGTGACAAGCCACGTGGCTGTCTCTGGGTGGGCCTTTCACACACGTTGTCTTCCTCAAACCTCAAGCAACCTCAGCTGTGGAAGAAGAGACTTGGACCTCCAAACCATCCCCTCATTCCTCTCTGTGCACGCTCCCTTCCACGGCATTCCCTGGGGGACTCAGCTGGGACCACATCGCCCACCTCTCTCTACTTCTCTCTCCTCCAGCCACACTGCCCGGCTGCCTGAACTTAGAGCCATGTCCCAGCACAAACCCTTTGTTCTCGCTGCTCCCTCAGCTCCTGCCAGAGCTCTCTGTGGCCAATGCCCTCATTTCTTCCAGGTTTTTAGCCACAAATTATCTCTTTGGTGAGTCCATCCCTGGCCACTGATCTTTTCTTCTGTCTCAACATTTCCTTTCTTCTGCCTGCTCTTTATTCTCTTCTTACTGCCCTTTGCTATTTTTCCTAATAGACCAGGTATCTTGCTCACTTATCTCTTTTTCTACACTACAGGGTGAAGGCCAGGAGCTTGTCTATTTGATCCCCTCCCGTGGGACAGAATCCGTAACCACATCTGGGACACGGCGCACCCTCCATAAATATCTATGAGCTGAATCCTTGAGAGCCGGGAAAATGCACATGCATTTAGCCGTTGGGACCCTCGTTTGCCCTCACGTCTTTCATATCTAACTGTCCCCAGTTGAGCTGATCACAGTCTGTGGCCACTCTTGTCACTGTCACACGACAACGGCCCTGACTTCACCCTAAAACTAGAGCATAGTTCATCTTACCTCTTAGTCGCCGGAGGTGCCTCCCTGGACTTTTCACGTAGCTCTTCCTCCTGCTGTCCTTGCCGTGTTTGTAGGGCCAGCCGAGCTCCCGATGTAGAACACCTTGGCTTCCCCAATCCCTACTTTACAGCAGGCACCGGGCCTTGTCGGTTCCTCCTCTCCACTTCCTCTGGAATCCACCCTTCCTGTCACATCTCCATGGCCACTGACACCATTCCCAACACACCTCCTTTCAGCAAAGGAGCAGATGCACAGGCCTCCCGGCGAAGGCTGTCCCTCCCAGCCCCTGTCCCCGGCAGCTGCTTGTCAAGGACGGACCGTGGAGCGGGATCCATGCAAGCGCAGGCTCTTCGTTGGGGGACACGGCAGCAAGAGAAGAAGGTCCAGCTGGTCGGGGATAACCGCCACACCCTCATCCTTCCCCGTCCCGCTCTTGCCCGGGAGCCTGATGGCCGTGGCTGACACTGACAAGGCTTCCCTGTCCTTTAGATGCCAGTAGGTTTGGAAATCTGCGGCAGGATACTGTAGGGAAGAAGAAGGGTGGAAGCCAAGTGCATATTCCCCTGGCCAGTGTGTGAAGTCATGTGAGACTGCTTTGGTCCCAGGCCACAAGGAGGTGCTGCTCTCAGAGTGACCTATTCCCTATGGACTACTGCTGGAGTCCCGATTCTGGGATCTGCTCCTCCCTGCAGTGCCTGGGGCTCACAGGTGGTGACCACCAGCTGGTCCTGACCCAGGGCTACCGTGCACCTGAGCTTCCCTTCCATCCTCACCTGTGTCGCTTTCTCTGGAGACGTGTCTCCCTCAGCTTCTCCTCAGTGTGTGTGCCATGTGCTTTCTGCTGAAGGCAGACTCAGAGCCACACACACACTGATGACATAAGCATTGGGTAGCAAACACACACAGTTTGTACAACCTTCTCTACAAGCCCAGGGGGTCTGAGCACCCTTCTCTTTAGGTGACCAGTCAGCAGGGCATGTGAGGATATCAGTCAGGGTCAACGGGGCCACATTGCAAAAGGTAGGGCTGTGTCACCCTTGTAGTGGACATCAGGCAACTAAGAACCTTCTAAACCACGGATGGACTGAGGAACGACGCTGAAGCTTTGATCACTGACTCGTCCTATGAGCAGAGCCCAGGAACCTTGCTGGGAGCCTGTGGCCAGCCTGTGTGAGTGTGAGCTTGCTCCAAGACACATGAGCCAGCCCTCACCTCGGATACCTCCACTCGCAGCAACAACAGTAGCTTTCTAGAGCTCGCCCTGTTCTCGCAAACACCCTGTCAGGGGACACTCCTGGGGTCTGCAGGCCAGGGTCTGCACCTACGAAGTCCCACTTGTTTTCTGTCTGGAACGAGAACCTCTGTAGGCCAATATTCAGACACAATGATGGAGCTGGGACAATATGCTCACCTTCCATCAAAACTGAAGGGGCATGTCCCTGCTATATCAAGGTCTCCTAAAAACAGAGTAGAAGAATGAGCAGGTCGATCACAGAAGAAGAAAGGAAAATGGTCCATGAACATATGTGAATAGACGCACGATAAGCGAAGTGGAAATCAAGACCAAACCAGAATACCCCTCCTTGCTTATGGACTCTCAGAGCTAGCAGTGATGCTCACCTGAAATTCTGGAACCTTGTTATAGTTGTAGGATGAAGTTAAAAAGCAAAATGTGAAATCTTTCCGTGAAAGAGAAAATACACGTAAATTCAAAGACACTAATATTCCTTAATGTAAACTCTGAGCTGTAATATCAGTATGAACCCATAATTTATCCACGAAGACGCCCCAAAGGCGAGGGGAGCCCAGTGACAATCAGCACCCGCAGAATCTGGGCTGTGGTCTACACCTCCTACCGAAGCTAGGATCCCATGGCTGATTCCAGCTCCGAGGTCAGGAGGCAGAGGGTGAGACTGGGTCTCAAACACTTGCCAAGTAAGAAAGTATTCTGAGAGGGGCGTCTGGGAGGTGCAGTGGGTTAAGGACCTGGCTCTCAAGTTTCAGCTCAAGTCGTGATCTCAGGGTCATGAGATCGATCCCTGGGATGGGCTCCGTGTTGAGTGTGGAGCCTACTTGAGATCCTCTCTCTCCTCCTTCTCTAAAAAAAGAAAGAGAGAGAAGGAAAGAAAAGGAGAAAAGAAAGAGAAGAGAAGAGAAAACAGAGAAGAGAGAAGAGAGAGAAAAGAGAAAAGGAAGTATTCAGAGAACAATGAAGGCCGGTCAAATGCACATGGGCCAGGTTGAAAGGATTCTCACTGGCCACATTTGAGACAATTATTTGAGCATCAGGAAATGATTATAATATTTGTAACTGAATCAAAAAATGAATAAATGATCATTTTTACGTCCCATGGGAGGCTGTGTGTGTGTGTGTGTGTGTGTGTGACTGAGAAAGACACAGAGAGACAGGGACAGAAGGAGAAATAGTTTCTTTAGAAGAAACTCTAGCTTGTTGAGAAGGAACAGAGACTTCTGTTCTGTGTACTGTCGGGTTCAATCAGCATTTTTGTTCTTTCTCTCTCATTCATTAAATTTTCCCAATCCACCTATTAGGCTTTCCAAATTCTCCTGCTAGCCCCCTGAGAGCTGGATCCCCTGCACCAGGCCGGCCCAGGGAGAGCAGGGCAGTGCCACACTGCCAGCCGAGAAGGCTCCAGGCCAGCCCGTCTGGTGGGAAGTGTGCCAGGAGGTACTCACCAGACATATAATTTGGTCCCTGTTTCTAGGAATTGTTCCTTAAAGGACACTGGCCTATATACACAAAGATGCCTATAAAATGGGGATTCATTTCCATTGTTGGTGAGAATACATATTAGAAACTAGCCTGTAAAACACAAGGATTACAAACCAAACACTTTAATTATAAAGGATGATGTAGCATTTTATAAAGGTAAAATATAAGAATAAATCATTCCTGTTTAAAAAAAAATCTCAATTTTCATTTCACGGGAGAAAGAATTGATTCATCAAGATTTATCAACTGATGTTAAAACCATTAGGTGAGAAAGCAACCAAGTAGTGTCAGAATATCCCCCCACAGAACTCAGGAAGAAAAAGGCGTCTTTATTACAGAAAGACACGGTGGTGGCTATCTTAAGCAGCATCAGTAAGGGTAGGAAGTGATTATGTTCCTGTGAAATATAGCCATATGAAGTTCTACTCTTTTTGTCAACCACTGAACTTGAATCAAGTCTTTAGACCTAACCACAGCTTCCAGGAGATGTAGGGGGATAGAAGAACATCCTAAACACGACCATAAAGAAGCCATCAAATGAAGTAAAAAAAAAGTGGGACTTTTGATTTACAGCAATGTGGTCTTTTCAAAAAATCAGTGTCGTTAACAAAGAAAAGAGGAAGGGCCTAATCTAGATGAAAAGACACTAAGAAGTTATGACAACCAGAGTCATTCATGCTCCTTGAAGGGTTCCCATCTGAGAGAGGAAACTATGAGACGTTTTGGGAAGAACTGGGGAATACCCATGGTCCAAACAGTAGGTGAAAGGAATTATCATTAATTTTTGTAGCTGGGATAATGGCTTCTTTATGTAAGAGAATGTTCTTAGTTTGGGGAAAAATTAAAATTGTGTGCCGATTGATTTATGGAAGCAATCATGTCTGTACTCATTTTCAAAGGGTTCGGCTGGAACAATAGCAACCAATAGCTAGAGAAAAAGCAAATGTGGAAAATATTAATAATTATTGGGTTTATATGGCAACTGTTTGCGTGATCATTGGATTATCCTTTCCATTTTTCTCCATGAGTGAAAGATGTCCAAGCTAGCCTGGGAAACATCAAGGAGTGCCTCGTTATTTGATGGGGACTCCGAGGATAAACCACACAAACTGAGCATCGGAATGTCCGGGTGGAGAAGGCTGCCTATGTCACACTTGGCACAGGTGAGAAATAGTTTCATGATGTTTAGAGACAAAGATGCTGGAATTGCTACACTAGCCTGACTCATAGTGTTAGATATTAGATCACTGGTTATTGATTCACATATAGATGGTACACATGCCAGTAGGAGCCACCTCTGGACTATGTGCTTACTAATAAAAACACAGCGGACCACCCTGGCCCATGCATTCCTTATCAGCATATACAGTGTGAAATTAGGCATCTTATTTGGGTTTGCATATAATCCTGGTATTAGAGTGTTTTAGACAAAATTGCATGCACTGTCACATTCCAGCATGAATCTCCCTAGAGCATGTCTTTGTTCTGTGTTCAAAACCATGGCTGACTCTTCCTTCCCTAAGAGAACAGCAACTATGGAGTGCAGCATCATAGTCCCTCCCTGGACCTAAACCACCTTTCTGGACATCTTTCTTTTACTTCCTGTCTGTGCTCTGTGACCAGCTGCACTGGACCACCTGCCTTTTCTTCAAATGCAACTTCTGCATTTGCATCCTGGCCCACTGACTCCCTTCGGATGCCACTTCCTCTCCATCCTGTCGGGGGGCACACCTGGGAGTTAGGGCTCCATGGAATGGAACTGGTTTCACCACTGACTGGTGGTGTAAGGAAGTCACCCAATGCTCTGGACTTCGGTTTTCCTCTCTACATAATTAACTTACAGGTAGTACCTACTTTACAAAGTGGTTGCAAGGATTAAAAGAAATAATCTCATGTGACCAGAACTGTGTTAATACATTTATGTAAGGGCTTAATTCATGGTATCTACCTAGTATCTATCTATCAATCTTCTCTCTATCTACCTATCATCTAGCTAGCTGGCATCATATCACATCCACCAATCAGTATTTGATAAATGTCTATTGAATAGATGAATAGAAGAGTTAAAACAAATCAATATTCAGGGGTCCCAATTGTGTAGTGACACCAGCCCAAAGCCGGAGGGTTATGATCTGAATCCATGATCCCCACAAGAGTGGCCTGGACTGATTCCCTAGGTCTTGTTTCTGGGGTCCTTTGGTAGGGTAGGGTGGAATGAAGTGCCAGCAGGAGATTCTTTGAGGGGCTCCTGAGATTCTCCCAAAGCCAGAGGACTCTCTTTCAAGGAGAAAGCACATGCCTTGATCTCAACCAGCCCACATAGGAGGGAACCCAAGTATTAAGCCAGGTCCTAACCCTAATCTTGACCCAACATAGAAACAGAGCAAATTGTGATATAGAAATAGACCAACTTCTTCCAACCTCTGCAACTTCTGCAATAGAAATAGACCAACTTCTGATCTTGACTTTGGACCCAAGTTTAGATAATTTTAGAAAATTTTCTGAACTCATGGCATCCTCTTGCCTAGTCTATCCTTACTCCCTTTCAGGACACAGTTGCTCTGAAAAGAACTTTGACATCTCTGCCCTTAACCCTTCTACCTTTGTCTGCTGGCCCAGGCTAGAAATGAGTGATCCTTTTTGTCCCCATCACACCCTGTACTTCCCTCCAGCATTGCTCAGTTTGTGTTACTTGGAAATGTTGGACTTCTCCTTTACTCTGCTCCTTACGGCATGGGCTCCTTGAGCTGGGACGCTATGCATGGCCATCTGCCCAGAGTTTAGCACAGAGCCTGGCACATGACAGACAGTAAAGGACCATTAGTGGAATTGGCAACAGTTGGCAAGAGGCATGTAGGAAATATCCCTGGATGGTGATGGTGATGTTGAGGATAAGCCCATGTAGCTTGGCCAAGCTTAACTGGAAGCATCCAGACTGAAGTCATCGTGGGAAAAACAAAGCCAGAATGAGCACCATGCACCTGGCCAGAAGTGGAAGAAGTGAGTGAATATCACTTTGCCATCTCTCTGCAGGGCAGCCTGGGAGGTGCCACCTTCTACATGGGAGCCCATCCACTGGCGGGTGTTCATTCATGCATCTGTGCTCCGAGAACATCGCCACAATGTGGGGCCACTTCAGAGCCATTTGCAAACAGATTACATGCAAGATGCCATATTCCAAGAGAGCTGGGAGCAAGTCCACAGCTTAATACAAAAGCAATGTGTTCCCTTTTGTTCTGCTTTCTCCTCTCTGTAAAACTCACTGTTCCTCAAATCAGACATGTATGAAGCTCTGGGGCCTAGGAAACTTAGGGAACATAAAGTCTGCAGAAAATTGTTGAAACAGGAATGCCAGTGAGTTTTCCAGCAGATTCTCCATGTTTGTAGCATTCTGTGGTTTGGGAGTCTATCTGGAGCAAGTTCCAGGAATGAATTCCAAATGACCTGGAAGGAATCCTAAGTGAAGAGGGACATAGACCTTCAAAGTTCCCACTTCACTCACAGGGCAAGAAGAGGAAAGGGGAACAAAAGCAAATAAAGGGAACTCAAATCAGAGTCAACCTGGGGACTCAGCTCTGTCCCAGGAACCAAGAGGCTGACCCCATGCAGTGTGAGCTGGCTGTGGACTAAGTTACCACCAGGAACAGTTTTCTGGCCGAGGGAATGAGCTTCTGTGGCCTCTGAATGTTGGTTCTAGCACATGTAAGGATTACCTGAGCTCTTATTAAGAATGGAAGTTTCCTGTGTCCAAACCCAGAGGCTCCACTTCAACACCCTGGGGTGGTTCTCCAGAATCTTCGTCCCAGATATTCAGATGGGAATGTTGGAAAATGTCCTCTTCGGCCTCAAGAACCGGAGACACAGAATGCTCTTCTAGTCCAGAGGCCATCTCCGTCCTTCCAGATCATTAACACGGCCTTTCTCAGAGAGCTCAGAAACTCCAGCATCCACCTCCTCTCACCTTGCAATGAACACACGCAGGAATAAGGTGAGCCTGCAATGGAGCTGAGGGCCCCATGACCCCACACTGCTTTCTGAACCACCTACTAACATTGGCACTTGTCTAGCTTAGATTCTGAGCTCCAGCTATAGCACCTGTTACCCTGCCTTGCTAGGTTTCATGCATGTCCCCGGGGGGCTACTAACCCCTTGAGGACAGGAGCTGTGCGCCTCCGTGTGTGTGAGCCCCCGGTGCATGGCACGCAGCAGAGCATGCACGAAACCCTGGCAGGCCTGTGGATCGACGCTCGTCAACACTCACTTTCATCATCAACTAACGATGGACGACACAGGATTTCTTGAGTGTAGCTCCTGCATCCACTGTGGCCAAGGGTGGCCTTGCAGTGACTGCTCTGGAACGTCAGGAGAAGGAGAAAATGCTGTTATGCCCGACGCTTCGCTCTTCGGTCACAAATCTTGGAGCAAGACCCAGGTGTCATGGAACTTGCCCTCTTGTCCGAAGGGAAGATTAATTCAGTGTCCTGGAATGACCAGTGTTTTATACTTAATGTCTTTTAATCGGTGAACCCGATAAATACTCCATAAGAAGAGATTTATAACATCTCATGGCCGCCGTCGGTCCAGCTCAGACCAGC
The DNA here is from genome assembly GCA_004024625.1 of Mellivora capensis. Lineage (NCBI taxonomy): Eukaryota > Metazoa > Chordata > Mammalia > Carnivora > Mustelidae > Mellivora > Mellivora capensis. The sequence continues at coordinate 27,424 of PISX010023177.1, forward strand.
ATTCTCTCCTGAAGAGAACCAAGGCATCGGAGCACGTGAGAGCCGAGACGTGGCTCGTGTGAATGATACCTCATCAGATTTTAAGTGGAAAACGTCAATCACGTTAAAGACTTCAACATATTTTGCATAATATTTTCACTGTCAGCGTGCTACCACTGAGGCTAAGTAGCACATGAATAAGAATATTTGATTTATAACACAGTTCGGCGTTCATTAAAACTTTCAAAAATTCTGTGAGGTGCGGATTAGCAACTTGTTTAACAAATGATGTGACTCCGACTCAGTCACCTTGGGCCGTTTTCTGAACTCCCAGCTCTGACTCGCTCGCTGTCCTGAAATCTCACAGACATGCTGTCCAAAGCTCACTGCCTTGTGGCCATTTCCTAACCATGGCCTCCTGGAATGTCAAAGTTGGAAGGATGCCCATAAATGATGCTTTAAAAATATCTAATGGAAAGTAATTTATGCACATGAGAAAAAAATTAAACTGCAGAATAGGGTACAAGAGGGAAAGATGGTCTCCTCCCTTCCCCAGCTGTGAAACTTCACTGTCAGATACGTCCCTGGCCACCTTCTCATGTATCTGTCAAGCTGGCGCAAACATATTTGTGTGTGTGCACACATATAGATCTTACTTATTTACACAAATGGAACATATTATGCACACTGCAATGAACTCTCTACTTTCAACTGAAGACACAACTTGGAGATAATGTTCTCTACCAAGGAGTATAGCTATAAATATGCATTTTATGGTATTTTATTTTATGGATGTAAGAAAAATTATTTAATGGGTACCCTACTACTGGGAAACTATTTTTTCTTCCCTTTTGTTATATTAAAATGAATATTCTTATAAATTTTTCCCTTTTTTTTGAGTAAAGTTGACCCACAATGCTATATTAGTTTCAAGTGTACAACCCAGTGATTCAACATGTTTCTGAGTGCCTAAGAATTCCTGGGCAAAAGGAATGTAGATAATTACCAACTGTCTCTAAAGAGGAAGCAACAATGTGTACCTCCATTAAAATTAAGTGTACATGGGGCATTGGGGTGGCTCAGTGGGCTAAGCCTGAGCCTTTGGCTCAGGTCATGGTCTCAGGGTCCTGGGATACAGCCCTGATTCAGGATCTCTGGCCAGCAGGGAGCTTGCTTACCCCTCTCGCTCTGCCTCTCTGCCTACTTGTGATCTCTCTCTCTCTGTCTCTCTCTGTCAAGTAAATAAATAAATAATCTTAAAAAAAATAATACCAAAAGCTTTAAAAAATTTAAAAAAAATTAAGTGTACAAAATGCCTATTTTTCATTCAACTACACCAAGACAAAGTATTAAGATTTTAAAATGTTTTACCAATATGGTAAAAATAGTATCTCATTTTAGTTTTAATTTCTAATATAGTGAAGTTAAGCTTATTGTCAGAAGTTTGGAAGCCATTTGTGTTTCTTTGACCGTAAAATATTAATTCAAATCTTTTGCCCAATTGTATGGTAGACTATGACCTTTTCTAATTGACATGCAAGAACTCTTTACGTATCAATAAAGGAAGATCTATATTTATAATTTATACTGTAAAATTTTTTTTTGTCCTGAATTTGTTACTTGTTTTTATTTTGGAAAAATTTTTATACCAAATAAGATAGTTGGTATAGGGACGCCTGGGTGGCTCAGCCTTTTAAGCATCTGTCTTTGGCTCAGGTCATGATCCCAGGGTCCTGAGATCTAGTCCCTCATCAGGATTCCTGCTCAGTGGGCAGTCCGTTTCTCTCTCACCCTCCTGCTACTCTTGCCTGTGCTCACACTCTCTCAAATAAATAAATAAAATCTTTCAAGAGAGTTTGTATAATTTTTGTTGTTGTTTTTCAATTCTGGTATGTGAATTTTGTTTCCTGCTTATTAAGTTCTTTCCCACTCTGAAATTATGTAAATGAAATTCTTCATTGTTTTATTCTAGTCTTTTTAATACGATATTACAACTTGAAATTTGTAATCCATTTGAAATTTACACTTATGTACTGCAAATGAACTGAAGGGTCAGACTGATTTTTTTTTTTTTTTTTTTTTTTTTTTGTCTAATGGTTAGGTGTATGGCAACAAAATTTCTTATTCATTCTTATATATTCCATGACTTTCCCTCTGACTTTACATGCTACATTTATCATATACTGAATTAATATATGTATTGCAATCTGTTCTTATACTGTTTCTCCCCATTGTTTTTATTTTTTTTCTTTAAAGATTTTATTTATTTATTTGACAGAGAGAGAAATCACAAGTAAGCAGGAGACAGAGAGAGAGGGAAGCAGACTCCCTGCTGAGCAGAAAGCCCAATGCTGGGCTCTATCCCAGGACCCTGAGATCATGACCTGAGCCGAAGGCAGAGGCTTAACCCACTGAGCCACCCAGATGCCCACTTTTATTTGTTTTTATACCAGGTACAAAATCACTTAATTTACTCCAACTTCATAGTACATATACAATTGGATACATTTTTTTCATCTCACTTATTTGTCATCTTCAGATTTTCCTATGTATACAAGAACAATATGTTTATGAAATTAATAATTTGATAAAGTAACAAATTCTATTGGAGTTTTTATTAAAATTGTATTTTATTTTTATTGCCAAAGTATCTATTCATTCTAACTACAGAGCATAATTTTCTTTTAAATCTTTCAGTGGACATATGTTTTCTTCATACAGATATTCTTTATAGTTTGATTTATTCTTAATAATTTGGTCATTGGTGAAACTATAAATAAACATATATAATATATATTATATACATTATAAACAAACATATATTTTATATTTGTGTGTGTGT
>PISX010023178.1:0-30246 GCA_004024625.1 Mellivora capensis
TTTCTCCGCTGCACTCTCTCTGGCTCAGCGCCAGGGGTGTCTGCCCTCCATGGGGGACTTAAGCCCCTGTCCCTAACAGTTCCAATTCCCACAATTTCACCCTGCGATCTTTTCTCTTTTTGAGTGCTTTCTATCTGTCTTCAAGTTAATGCTGGTCCCCAGTCGTAGGGCACTCTCGTACTGGGGTATTACTTCCCAATGCGTCTCCTCTGGTGGCTCCCTCCCCCTTTTGTTTATCTTCCGATACCAGTCCGGCATTCCCACTCCGCTTTACCTGCCCACTGGCGTCTTCTGCCCATGTAGAGATCCTGACGTGTAGAATTCTGATCTCAGGCTGATTTCATGAGTGATCGGAGTTCCTTGGTAGGTAATCAGCTCACTTTTAGGGGACAGGTTGAACCAGAGCCTCCTCCTAGTTCCCCGCCATCTTGTCTCCCCCTAGTGACTCACTTCTAATGAAAAGAACAAAGCAGATGGGATGTTGTATGGTTTTAGCCCTATGGTAAGGCCCACCTCCTGAAAAGCTGAATAATGAAGATTGAGGCCTCCAGCCAACAGCCATGTCAGTGAACCATCTGGAATGGAGTTCTCCAGCCCCCACAACCCCATGAGAGACAGAATCAGCTAGCCAAGCTGTTCCCAGATTCCTGACCTTCAGAAACTTTGTGAGATGATGAATGACATATCATAAACCATCCAGTTCTGGAATCCTTTGTCAGTTAGCAATAGATAACTAATACAGGTGCACAAATGAATAAATAGAAAGTGTGTTGCCTACGTAGGTACCAGAGAGAGTCAATAACTAGACATCTTTTTTTTTTCGTATAAATTCTCTCATTTATTCCTTACTTGATTGTGCTCTTACTAGATTTATTCCTTTATCTGATTGAAGCCCATGGATTATTTTGTGGCAGTACTGTCAAAAGTGATGAAAAAACTATAATGAAATATGACGCGATCTGATTGAGGTCAAGTTAAAGATGTGGAAAGCCTGGTTAACTGGAGGAAAACCCCAGAAAGATCCACCGACAAGAAGCAAAATACTCTTCCTTCTTTATCTTTCCACACTCATACATGAGCAAGCCTCCTTCCCTTCCCTTTATAGGGATAATGTTGCTTCCTGCTCCTTCCTTTCTCCTTAGAGGGGTGGGGAAAAAAGCAAGCAAGCTGTAGATTTTTAGCAGCAGCAATCAGCGCTAGAGTAAGCCATGTTATCTATGAGAAACAGGAACATTTCAATCAGGGCTAAGATGATTTCTTTAGGGATAAGAGCCCAAATACATCTCAAATGGAATTTTCCAGGAAGAGAGCATGTTGAGTCCAGCTCCCATTGGCTCATCGTCTAGTAGACTCAGAAACCAGGATTACTGCTGCCTCTCTCTTGGACTGGCTTAGCTAGTTTGGTTGTTCTCAACATGGCATAAATGAATTCCAGCTTCGGGTTTACTAAGTGCAGCCATGAAAGTAACACTCACTGCTTCAACAACAAATTCTCCCCAAAAGTGTAAGGACTCAAAAAGAAGAGAAGTTTATTTCTCACATCCAGAAAGTCCGAGACACTTGTTCTTGGTCAGCAGGAAGCTCTGTCTTCTAAACCAGGGACGTGGTCCCTTCCTTCCATTTGTGGCTACCCCTTCTGCAGGATGTGGCTACCAGGTCACCGTCCTTGTCTGCACCTAGCCCATAGATGCAGAGAATGCACTAAGAATCACATGCTAAGTAATCGTGGGCTCCATGGAGAGGCATCACTCGAGGCCTCTGCTCACATTTTATTGGCTACAATGTTGTCTTGTGGCCTCCTGACCACAAGGGGCGCTGTTATGCCTCAGAAGAAGGGGAGACTGCGTTCTGAACAACTAGCAGCGTCTGTCACATTGATAATACCATTTACCTCCCCACTGCTACAGGTTACCTAAATGCCTGGCACCTCTTTCCCTTGTGCTTCTAGAGAGTGCTATGCACCCGTGCCCACTGTACTATCACCCAGTTTATTGATCCATTCTTCCACTTCTCCATTACCATCTGGGGAGCAGAGATTATCTTTCCATGTGTATATCCACAGTATGTGGCAAAGAGTAGGGGCTTGTTTTGAGCAACAAATGGATAAACTGAAGGATGACTAGTATGTTACTCCAAGTAAGACCAGGGACGAGAAAATGCGTGGCCACGTGTGGTGAGCGCTCTCAGACAGAACGTGAACAGCTGATATACGAGATGGCTCCATCCTGCCATGTGAGAAAGGGCGTATTTCCTCTTAAGAACATTGAGAGGTAGGGGTCACCCGGCTGGTTCAGTTGGTAGGGCATGTGACTCTTGATCTCGGGGTTGTGAGTTTGAGCCCCACAGTGGGTATAGAGCTTAGTTAAAAATAAAATTTTTTTTTAAATCTTAAAAAAAAAAAAGGGACAGTGAGAGGTAGTTACTAATATTATCCCTATTTTATAGATGAGGAAACTGATGCTTGCGGAACAAAATCACATCCTGAAATTCATCCTGCTGTCCAGTGGGGGTGTCAGGATTTGGGCCAGGTGCACTCATTTGCTCCACAAACTGGATTAAAAATCTCACTTGGGTCAGAAATTTGCGTGGATGGCCCTGTGGGGATGTGTCCTCCTTAAAGATTTTATACGGTAAGAATTCGAGTGCCTGGCCTGAGAAGGAGGAAAGGGGAAACCCCTTACCAAACTCTGCCCTCATGTTTTTTTAGGATCTCATCATTGCATTTCAGTTATCTGGAAGGGCTACTACGGGTCCGGGAGAGCTTTCTGAGCAGGGAGGAGTTGACCAAAGTCAACTGCAAGGGCTTTGGAAAGTTCTGTGCTCAGTGAGTGTTTGGAACAACCAAAGCTTCATGTGACTGATGGGAAACAAAACTTGAAATGGCTCTATTTTGGTAGTTCACTTCTTAGTTTTCTGGCTTGTTTGTGTTTTAATGAATGAAATTGCCTTTTCAGGCTGCCCTTGCCTCCAAAGGTGCCAGGCACAGGTCAGCAACCACTCCAGAGGGAGGCAATGGCGGACTTCCTTGCACGGAGCCCGGGTTCCAGGAGATTGCCTGAGCTCATCTTGACCGTGCACTTGGGGACAAGGACCCCACCCCCTTAGTAGCTCACTCCCTCCCCCACAGAGTAGGAAGAGTGACAGGCCCTGCCCCACTGGGGTTGCCAGGAGGATGGCATGAGGGAAAACATGCCCAGTGCCAACAACATGGCTGGCACATAATCGGTACTTAACACAACCATTCCCTTCAGATTCAAATTGACAATGTGTATCTTACACAATTTGGGACCAAAGATTTGGGAAAAAGAGTCATGTCAAAGTCATAAAGGAAAAGTGTGGCAGAGGTAGATTGACAACACCTCACTCAGCAGCCTGGACCATTCCAGAGTCACCAGAGCTGGGTTTCACAGGTCCCACCAGCCTGGCCAGTCCATCCCTGACCACACTCTGATGTCAACAGAGTCCCTTCCAAACAGCCTCTACCTTGTGAAACAGTTTACAATTCAGCAGAGAGCGTGTTGGTTTTTTGATGTTGTTGTTTCTTGAGATATGTTCAATGGATATATAGCATCACCATTGAAACTGTTTTCATCACCTTATGGAACTTAAGAAAAGCCTAGGGGTATATTAATAAATTCAGTGTTGATAGGCACATAACCATAAAGTAATGTCAGGCATCATTCCTATATATTAATGGAAGCTGGATTCCAGGCACAGAGACCGTTCCCAGAGGGAGCAGGCCCACTTCATTATATTTATGTAAGTTCAGAAGTTATTTATTTCTCAGGTATGATATGAAATGATGCTTCATGCCGCCAACCGTAACGCAGGCACACACAGCCATCCCATTTCCCAAAGCAATACAAGCATATAACCCTATAGGCAACAAATGGAAATATGTTCTCTCTTCTCTCCCAAGCCTTCTTTCATGGAGCAAAATTAGCAGATTTTCCCCAAGAGGAGTCTCTGCTCTCTCGGACCACATCCTCAGTCCCCAAGGGATCAAGTGCCCCAGATATTTCAAGGTCACGGGACTTTGAACTCTCTAAGGTTCAGTAAGAGGACTCAGTAAAGGCTCTGCTGACAGGGCATCAACAGGAAGACTCAGTGCAGGTAACTCGTTGGCACGATGGAAGCCAAAACCCTTGGTGGCTGAGTTAGTGACCCAGCGTCAGTCTGCGTGTGTACTTCTGGTGCTGTCGCCCACTTGCGTTCCAGCCCAAGCACTGAGTGAGCGTATCTGAGCTGCTGGAGCAAACAAGGGCCCCTGAGGGTCACCTGCACGTTCTGGACCTTAGTTGAGAGGGACACAGTAGCTATGACCTGACACTTATGAAAACGTCCTTGGGCTCTGGTCTCACTGGGATTCTTTCAAATTCTTTCAGAAATCCATTTGATCCTACTGATTAAAGACATAGCAACACGATGGGTTCAAAAAAAAGATTCTTTCCCAAATAAGTGGTGTCAGTCAGGCCTGGGAGCAAATATGAAGTGTCCATCCCTTGCTCATCTCATTGTCCCCCCAAAAGTAAAAGCAAGCAGACACAAACTGACAGCCACACCGAGCGCGGCGCTCATGTGAGGAATCTGAGAAGGTTCGCGTCGGCTCCCTTACGCGTGCTCTTTCCTCTGGATGTCTGAGTGACACGCTCATGCCCCTGCAGAGGCTGAATCAGTAATTTGATGTGTTGCTTTCTGTAAGATGCCAAGACACTTCTTGGAACACTATTTTAAAAAAGCTTATTTCTATACACTGGATGTGGCCCTTTTGTTCACAACTAATATTGGGTCTCTAGCCAGAGGACCAAAGGCAGCCCCGTGGGATATGGAGGATGTTCTTTTTTTTTTTTTTTTTTTTTAGATTTTATTTATTTATTTGAGAGAGAGACAGTGAGAGAGAGCATGATCGAGGAGAAGGTCAGAGGGAGAAGCAGACTCCCCATGGAGCCGGGAGCCCGATGCGGGACTTGATCCCGGAACTCCAGGATCATGACCTGAGCCGAAGGCAGTCATCCAACCAACTGAGCCACCCAGGTGTCCCAATGGAGGATGTTCTTACAGGTTTCGGCAGCTTTAGACCTGAACTCAAGACCTGCGTGCCATGCAAGGTCCCTGCTGGTGGGCCCCTGGACACCATGTGAGACCATTCCCAACGTGGGGTCAAGGGGGCTAGCCCCTCCTCTCTCATCACCCATGCTTCTATCTCTGCTGAGTTGGGCCTTCAAACGGTGCTGGGGGCTCCCACCCAGAGAAAACTGGGGAACTCCCAGAATCCAGAGCTGAAAGTCGCATTCTGCCACTGTTCCTGCTGCTGTCTTTCCAGAAGTCCCTGGGCAAGGTCTGCAGTGCCTTGAGAGATTCCCACCCAGCCCTGATCACCTCCCCACGTCCTCCACTCTGGAGCAACAGTAGAACATCAGTTATTGGTGACAGTCCCTTCAGACCTTAAAGTTTAAGGGAAGCATCCATATTTGGTTCTCTGCCTGTCATTCTGACACACTGGTTACTTGAAATAATCCAGTTTCAAGCATCCACAGACCTTCCTCCTTGAACGCATGGAAAGCAAGTTCCAGAATGCAGGCTCACAGCTGCTAAATGGAAGGAAGTTCAAGGCCAGCTGTGGGGTCTGTGGTGCAGCTCCCACTCCCAGCCCCACAAGGGAGACCCAGCAGGACAACTGCAGCCCTGGCTCCTGGTGTTCAAATGTATATACCTGATCACCAACCAGGGCTTGGGATCTAATTATTGTTTCAGAGCTTTTGCGGGGGTCGGGGGCGGGCATCTAGTCTCATTACATTTGCCCTGTTGGGATTCTCCATCTTCATCCCATGGGTATGCTCTCCATGGAAATGTGTCTCAGCACAAATAGAGGTGAGAGCTAATCTCCCTTCACATGGTGAAGGGCAGACAATGGGACTCCTGCCGAATGTCCTCCTCAGCCCAGAGCAGCACTGGTTGCTCTGGATCTGTTCCAGCTGCCCGTAGCCCAGAGCACAGAGGTGGTCCCTGACCAAGGCTCCTTCTTCGCTTGCCCCCTTTTCATTCTGTCCAACCAGCAGGGGCAGGAATGGACTCTCAACCTGGGTTTGCCCTGGAGGGGGCAACAAAGTACAGTCTCTTATCCTGCAATCAACTCGGGCCCTCCAGCCATTCGCTTTGACTGCAGCCCAGTGGGGGATGAATTATGCTGAGCTTTTAAGAGTTGGAGTGAAATCACCTCTGAGGGAAAGGAAGGGTTTTTAATAAAAGAGGTTTCTTCACCCTTTGTCATGTTTGAATTCAGCCGCTCATGGACCACTCTGGATCTCAAAAGAAATTTGTTATGCTTCTGGGCTTGGATATGGATAATAGTGAAAGATAGCTGGAGGAAGCTGAGCCTGTTGAAAAAGTTGGATACACAGGGGGCAGGGTGGATACGGCCAGAGTGGGGAACCACGGGAGCCAGGTTCCGGTCCCAGGCAGGAGCTGACCCACAGGGTCACAACCCAAGACAGAGTGCTGCAGGCCCAGTCACAGAAGAGTCAGGGAAGGGTCCAGACAGCATTCACAAAAGGGATCAATGTATATTTGCTCCCTAGGATCACTTAGCACTCATGTACTTTATTTCCGGGAAAAGCCCGCAACTTTCATCTGGGCACATAACCACAAACGCCTTGGTCCATATGTTTTTAAAAACTAACCACCACTACACTCTGGTTAATCAGAGCTACTCATCCTTCTGAGCTCGACAGGCTCAGGGATGCACAGGTAACCCTGTCAAAGCCAGAGAGAAACTATAAGACTTTGATGGGAATTCTGGACTTGAATTTTCTACCAGACTTGAATCTGAGAGGGTATCTAGAGCCCCTGAAGTCATTCTGTTACCACAGGGCCAATCCTTTTGAAGAGCGGAGCCAATATAAAAAATGCAGACAAGCGAAGAGGCAGAGGAAGACTGTCTCCCAAAAACAGAGTGTGTGCCTGGATCAAGCCATGCCTGAAAACAGTATTTTCCTGAACTTTTACAATAAACTGTCTTTTTGCCCAAATCATTTTGGATTTGGTTTTGTTCACCTCTAAGTAAAAGTATATTGATACTACAAGGGATTACCTGATAAGTATGTAAGACCTAGGAAGTGAGCAGTGTCCAGCAAATGAGTGTTGGGCCAGCTAGGGAACCAAAGAGATGGGAGGCATCTTAGAGGCCTAGCTCAGTATCCAAGTTCCAGGTTGGTGGTGGTCAAACCTTAATGCACAGAAGAACCCTTAGAGAATGTGACAACAGCAAGGATTCCCAGCCAACCCTTGACCAGTGCTCGGCTTCCAGTCCTGAGGTGTAGCAGTGGCAAGAGCCACCTAGGAGAGAATAAGGTTAGGTCAGTGCCTAGCACAGGACTGCAGGGAGACAGGCACTGCCCTAGCAGCTCAGCAGGTAACTAGTGTGTGTGGCGGGTCTGTGGGTTGCAAGCACAGACTCTAGAGCTGGAACATCACACAGTAGTTCAGAGCCACAGAAAACATGGTCTGGTCAGAAGTGTCATAGGAAGGGGAGCCTGGGTGGTTCCACTAAGCATCTGCCTTCAGCTCTGGTCAAGATCGCAGGGTCCTGAGATCCAACCCCATATGAGGCACCCTGCTCAGAGGGGAGTCTGCATCTCCCTCTGCCCCTCCCCCTGCTCGTGCTACCTCTCTCTCTCTCTCTCAAGTAAATACAGTCTTTAGAGAAAAAAAAAAAAGAAGTGCCATAGGAACATGTCGAAGTCCACAAATGCTTTCTTAGATCCATCTAAGCTGTTCTTACCAACCAACCTGGTCTGGCAACTAGAGATTAGGAAATCAAAACCCGAAGCATCTCAATTACATGCACCAGACCATGCAGCTAACCACTCAGGCAACCTAGACCCAAGCCCCCCTCTGTCTGATGCCCAACTCCACACTTTGTAATAGTTCTTAATTGGGCTGAGGGCAGGGCTGAGAAGATCCCCCACTCCCAGCCAGAGAGAAAGGGTGCAGAGAATGGTGTCAGTGAGAAGACCCTGTGAGGGCCTATTCAGCCAGAGCAGCCCCACCCTGGTTGAACTGCCATTTTGTTGTTTATGCAGGAAAACTTAAATTGACCTTCCCCCCCTCAGGGGAGCTTACTTAAAAACAAGTCCCAGAAACCAGTCCCAGGTAACAAAGTCCAAATACAAGGGTGGGTCAGGCCGGGTGGAGGTATTCAGTCAGTGGGGGCGCATACTGTCTCCTAGCTACCAAGGAGTATGGGCCCCGCCCTTTGCACTCCTTTTGGGCGCCAATTCTAACCAAGGTGATAGGCTGGTTCAAATATCTGCTAGGGTAAATTGTAATTCAATTGGTCACCTAGCATGACTGTGCAGCTTTCTCTGTGTGTTACAACTTCATTGGCCACCTGTGTGTGGCCAGGCCCAACCACATGGCCTTTGCTCTATAAAAGTTAGTCTGTGAAACAGAGAGGGTCGCTCTCTCTGTAAGGGGTGACCCTGACCGGTCTGTCTGATGGTCGGTCTGATTCTTGATGCTTCGCGCGAAATAAAGCTTTACTTGACACCTTCGCTTTGTATCAGTCTCGCTCCTTTGACCATGGACCCATTATTGGGGGACCCAATAACCCCAGTCCAGCAAGACCCAACTGAGGAGAGGCTTTTCCTCCTGACACACAGGAAGGCAGGATGAGCTCGTGATGGGTTTTGTCAGCTCATTTTGCTCAAAAAATCCGGGTCCAGACTAGAATGGAGAATTCCGAGGGCAGGATGGCCAGCTTTGGGGAGAAACAGAGATAATCCTTTTATCTCTCCAAGTCAGCTTCCCTACATCAGGAAGAGCCTCATTTTGGCTCCTGCTCTTTGCCTGGCACGAAGAGACAGATGCTGCTCTCAGGAAGGTTGCAAGTCACCGCAGCAATACACAGACCTGAATTTTCTTTTTAAATGAAAAGTATGGGGGCTCCTGGGTGGCTCAGTCTGCCTTCTGCTCAGGGCACAATGCTGGAGTCCTGGGACTGAGTCCCGCATTGGGCTCCCTGCTCAACAGGAAGCCTGCTTCTCTCTCTCCCTCTGTGCCTCCCCCTGCTTGTGCTCTCTTTCAAATAAATAAATAACATCTCTAAAAATTAATTAAAATCATGAAAAAATATGTTTAAAATTAATACAGATTCAACATAAGGAAAAAAACAGTATTTTCTGGGGCATCTGGGTGGCTCAGTTGGTTAATCGACTGTCTTCGGCTCAGGTCATGATCCTGGAGTCCCAGGATCAAGTCCCACATCGGGCTCCCTGCTCAGCAAGGAGTCTGCTTCTCCCTCTGACCCTATCGCCATTCATGCTCTCTCTCTCTCTCTCTCTCTCAAGTAAATAAATAAAATCTTCTAAAAAAACCCAGTAAATTCCAAAATTTCATCACAAAATTCCATCATAATTAACTACTGTCACTATATTGGGGCAAGTCCATCTAGGTGTCTTTAAAAATAAGTGCAGGGGTGCCTAGATGCCTCAGTCGATGAAGCGTCTGACTCGTGATTCTGGCTCAGTCATGATTTCAGGGTTGTGAGACGGAGCCCCGAGTTGGGCTCTGCGCTGGGCATGGAGCCTGCTTAAGATTCCCTCTCTCCCTCTCCCCGTCTCTCCCCTGTACTCATGTACTCTCTCTATATATAAAAAATAAAAATATAAACAAAATAAAATAAAAATAAGAGTGAACATATGATATATACCATTTTTATAAACTGCCTTCTATACTATTCAAGTCTCTTTCTATGTCAAACATTTAAATGCAAAAGAATGTTAATGTTTAAATAAGATCTCATTTATCATTAAACAATCCCTTATTGTTACAAATTTTGATTGTTTCCATTTTGCACTATGATAATCTTAGTACATGTCCTTAATTAAATCCTTAAGAGAAATCCCTAGAAAGGTTATCTTGGGGTCAAACAGCCTGAATATTTTTACAAATCCTATACACATTGGAAAAGAGCCTTTTGGAAAGGTTATGACAATTTCCTTCATCCAGCAGCAACAGACCTGCAAAGTACACAGTATCTAACATTTAACTCTGATAGATGTGAATTTCTACCTTTTTTCACTCAGACTGTTTCTCCTACTCCCTTATCAGTGTCTCTTCACACTGATAAGACAGTTGGCAAATGCCAACAGTTCACAGTTTGCAAAGCACTTTTACACACTTTTAATCCTCCTAACAACTGTGAAAGGCTTTACCACTATTATCCCCCTCTGCACATGAGGCTTAGAGTGATTTCTCTAAGGTCTCGTGGCCTAGAGAAGAAGAACCAGCATTGCTTACATTCCAAGTCCAGAGTTTCCTTCCACAAAGGTGGCTCTCTGCCCCGGCTGCCCAGTAGAACTCACCATCCCTAGTGGATCTGATATAATTCACCTGGTGTGGATGTCTGATGGGTGAACCCCCTTCTGAGAATTCAACACAAAGGACAGATCATCTTCCCAGAAAAAAGGACACACACATGTACGCACACACAAAAGTGTGTATACAATTTCAGGAAGGACTCATAAAGACCAGCATCCATGAACAGGCCCAGAATTCAATGGCCCAAAGATAAGATTTAGTTAGTGCATGATTGATTAACACTGTATGGTAGGCAGAATTCTAAGATGACCCCCGTGACCTTCACTCTTATTTAACTTCCTCCTTTTTGAGTGTGGGTAGATTTGTGCTTCAGTCCCTGGGTTACATTACGGCCAAGCAGAGATCATCTTGGGTGGGTCTGACCTAATCGTGAGTCATTTTAAATCCAGGCCTACAAGCCAGAGATGCAAAGCAGGAGAGAAATCCCATTGGAGAGAAATTCTCCCACTGGCCTTGAAAGTAGGTCAGACCTTGTGGCAAGAACCTGAGAGTGAGTAGCCTTTAGAGCTCCAAGTCACCCCTGATGGACAGCCAGTAAGAACACAGGGACCTCAGTCCTACAACCACAGATGAATTCTACCACTACCAGAGGAAATGGGCTTGAAGTCAGCCCGAAGCCCCAGCTTGGAACACAGCCCCAGCTAACCCCTGGCTCTAGCCCTGTGAGATCCTGAGCAGAGCATCGAGCCACACTGGGCCCAAGCTTCTGACCTACAGAAACTGTGAGATAAAAAGTAGATGTTGTTTACCCCACTACGTAGAAAAAACCAGAAAACTCCTTAAACCTACCACATCTGAACACCGGGTAGCTTTTTAAGATACCTCTTGTAAGGGATAAAATGAATCTTTTTAATGTTTCTGTCTCTCCTTCTCTGTTGGTGCACACGCATACGCGCACGCGTATTTTAGGACTCACGCTCGCCTAAAAAAGGTGCCTGAGAAGCAGGGTGCTCTAAACAAGGCTCAAACTCTGATTTGGGAAGCTGGGAAGAGGGGTCCCGCCAGAGACCACTGGCCAGCAGTGACCTGGGCTTGAAGGGAGTGGGGACCTGGGCAGTTGTGGGGTAGGGGCCCTCTGGGATGGAGACCACATATGCAGTCTCCCTAGAGACAGAGGCCTGGAACGGGGACACGTCAGAGCATTTTCTGGAAATAGCGATTAGACCCAGCCTGTGGAAGCCCAAGGTAGGTGGTGGGTAAGTGGAAATAACACCTGAAAGGTAGGGAAAGATCGAACTGGGGAGAAGTTTGGACCTTTGAACAAAGGGTCTGAACACCTCCCTGTCCAGTGGGAAGTCATGGAAGGTTCACTGCTAGAGGGGTTTTTGCAGAGGTGGGATTTAGGAAGACTGCAGCCATGTTGGGGAGTGTGGTTAGGAGAGGCCATTCCAGAATCAAGGCATGTGGGAGACTAACACATGAGTAACCTTCTTGTTGGTCTGTCCTTGTGGTTTTCTTTGCCTGAGGAAGTGGGGACGTGCTGAGTAAGACAGCTGTGTGGAACGGTGTTCCTTCCCCACCTAACTCCCCTCTGGCACATCCATGTTCACCCATCCATAGCAGGGTCCCTAGAAGAAATACCCCATTTGTCCCTAACACACTCCTTGGCAGGGCCAGTGCTTCCTCCCGCTGGCTGGTGCCTCCTCCCTCTGGCTCCCCCGGCTCCCTCTGGAGCCGTGTCCTAACCCAGCACTTAGCATGAGGGAGGTTTCAGTAAAGACCGCCACACGGAGACACACCCCACTCCCCCCCCACCCCCCCCAACACAACCCATGTGACACCTTCTGTTCTCTCCTTTCTCTCCATCCCCAGGGCGCCCTGCTTGGCTAAATGAGAAGAACTTTCTCTCAGGGCTCAGCAGGTGATTTAATCTTCACAACTGCTCAGTGACAGCTGGGCTCAGCCAAAGCCCAGGTGGTCACTTTTTACAGCGTTGCCATGGCTGGGACCATTCCACCTGTCTCGTGCCCGGCCACCGACGACAATAACAGCATATCAGAGTAGACAGGTAAAGGGAAGGCTCTGCCCATCAGCACTGAGGATTTAGAACTCACAGGGGTGGGTTCCAGAGCTGCGAGAACCAATACAACTGGACTTAGGGTAGGGAGTTGGCTCTTTGAAGTGAAAATTTGTTACCAAAGCTCTGATTTGTTCACCAGAAGGGCTAGCTTCGGCCAGGTGCCCACTTACAAAGCCGGAGTGATACAGGTGCTGGTCCCCCCTGCCCCGCCCCGAAGATGCAGTAGAGCTCTCAGCTCGCGGGCACACCGTTCATGCCCCCTTCCCCTCGGGGGTCCTGGGGGATTTGGCCCGTCCTCTGTGCCTCAGCTTCCTCCTCTGTAAAATGGGGGTGAAAGCTGGTTGGGAACATGGCTGCCTCACGCTATGCCACGGAGGCAGGTGCCCTTCCCTCCTGCCCCTCCCCGGGAATGCCACGCCGTTGACCGCGGAGGGCCAGAGAAGCGCGCGCTTTGCGCCCCTGCGACCCTGCGGGCTGTGTTTCCGACTGTGTTCACGGATCTGGGAGACCAGCTCCCTCTCAGGAGCCTCAGGACAGTGGTTCTCCAAACTTGTGTGAGCACTGGAATCCTGTGGGAAGACTTTTAAAATTACTGATGCCTGACCCCCGAGATTCTGAGTTCACTGGTTTGCGATGCAACCTGGTCATCCGGGGTTTTTAGATCTCCCGGGGGGTTCCAAAGTGCAGGCAAGTTCGAGAGTACAGGGAGCCAGGGTGAGCACTGCTGCCGGGGAGCTGCGGCCTCACGGACTCCGTGAGCCTGGTCTCATCGGCGCCCCTGTATCCCCCAGCACAGAGGAGGAGCTGGTCAGCTGACGTCCCGGGGCGGGGGAGGCAGTGGGGAAACAGGATCCCCTCCCCTCCCAGGCTATCTCTGCTCACAGCCTTCCACCTGAATGCACCAGGCTTTGGGTTAGCGATTCCTGGCCTCTCCTCCTTTACGCCCAGATTCCGGGGGGATTTCTCCAAGCCGGTAAAATACAAAGTTGCTATTTAGAGGCTCCATTAATGTAACCATAAACAAACAAACAAAAAAAAAGTTAAGTCCTCGATGACGACAACAACAAGTCCTCAAGAACTTTAAAACGAAAGAAGCAGTGCTTTCCAGGCACGGCCTCCAGTGTTCCAAAGTTTCTGGAAACCTGTCTGCCGAGCGCTATGGTCTCCTTGCTGTTTCCGAGGATGCGTCGCAACCGAAGTCCTGCGAACAGGTGCGGCAGCTCTGCCGGGCGGGCTAATCACTCAGGTTTGACGCCTGTTAAATCACTGTCATGCTCTCTCCGCTGAGATCCTGACTTAATAGAAATGCTTTCTTAGCATGGATTTTTTAAAAAGATTTTATTTATTTGACAGAGATCACAAGTAGGCAGAGAGGCAGGCAGGGAGAGAGGAGGAGGAGCAGAGAGCCCAATGCGGGGCTCGATCCCAGTACCCTGAGATCATGACCCGAGCCGAAGGCAGGGGCTTAACCCACTGAGCCACCCAGGCACCCCCTTAGCATGGATTTTAACTGAGCTACTGATCACGCAAGGATCCCTCCCCACCCCTCAGGGTGCGCGGAACTTCTAAGAATCAGTCGCAGCTGCTCGGAGGAGGTTGCGAGGCCGCGTGTGTAGGCTTCGAGGGGAGGGATCCCTGGCAGGTGAACTCGACTCTGACCTCCAGGAGCTGCCCGCGGCTCCCCTCCCGCGGGCGTACACACCGCCTTCCAAAGGAGCGGTGAAGCTTTTGGCTGCCTGCCCCACCGCGGCTTCCAGCAGCTTTGTGGGCCGCTGTGGCCGCTGTGGCCGCTTCTCCAACAAAGGCCCCCAGACAAAGGGACTGCAGGTGTTTCTAAGAAGTGCTTGTGATTCTCCGGGCCAGAGTACAGCTCCCCGCCAGGTGGGGGATTAGAGTGAGGAAAATGCACTGCTGATGGGCATAAAACAAGCAACAAGGAAATGTGCTGTCACAGGAGATTTTATATTTATTACTATTATTATTATTACTATTACTACTACTACCACTATTATTACCACCTGTGTTGTAAACTCCCTGAGAGCAAGGACTTTGTTTCCAGCCGTCTTCCAAGAGCCTAGCACCGTGCCCAGCACGTGGTAAGTCCTATTAATGTTTGAGAGAGGGAGGGAGGGAAGGGGATAGGAAGGATAGGAGGGGAGAGGGAAGGGTGAGCACATGCACTGTGGAATTAGAAAAACTTGAAGTTTAAGTCCTTCCTGTAGCAATTCTAACTGTGCAAAAACGCAGATGTGTTATTCACACTCTTCAAGTCCCCTTCTCCTATCACCAATGACCAGGGCCAGCGTAAAGATCCAGGATGTTATATAAAGCTGCTAGTGCCACCAGGCCATCAAAACATAGGAGCCCCTAACTGTAGAGCAAACTGCTGGTTACTGGAGGGGGGATGGTGGGGGGATGGGTGAAGGAGGTGATGGGGATTAAGGAGTGAGTGCCCTTGTCGTGGGGCACCAGGGTGACTCGGGCCATTGGGCGTCCAACCATTGATTTTGGCTCAGGTCATGATCTCAGGGTGGTGAGACCAAGCCTTGTGTGGAGCCTGTGTAAGATTCTCTCCTTCCATCTCCCTCTGTCCCTCTCCCAGGTGCATGCACGTGCACACGTGTTCGCATGCACTCTCTCTTTCTCTCAAAAAGAGGAGTGTGGGGAGACTGGCTGGCTCAGTCGTTAAGAGGCTGCCTTCAGCTCAGGTCATGATCCCAGGGTTCTGGGATCGAGCCCTGCATTGGGCTCTCTACTCATCAGGAACCTGCTTCTTCCTTTCCCACTCCCCCTGCTTTTGTTCTCTCTCTCACTCTCTTGCTCTCTGTGTCAAATAAATAAATAAAATCTTAAAAAAAAAAAAAAAGAATGCACTTGTCCTGATGAGCACCGGGTGTTGTATGGAAGTACTGGATCACTGTATTGTACACCTGAAATATTACACTGCATGTTAACTAGAATTTAAATAAAAACTTTTTAAAAAGTGGGAGCTAATTACAGATCCAGATTACACTTAATAATATTACTAATAATATTAGCAAAGTTCTGAACACTAATAAAGATATGAGTATTAGCACCTAATCAAAGCTTCCTGGATAAAGGATGGTCCCAGTAATATATTTGGTTTCCCAATTTAATGAAAAGTTTAATCTCTCCCCTTCACTCTCATCCTTCCTGCTTTGTCTCTCCAACTATGGGCCCCATCCTTCCTCACCAGGTGGGTATCCCAGCAATGGAGCTCACCCCACTTCCGATCTGACCTCAGTCCAGAATACACAGATCTGGAAATGAACCTCAAGTCAGCCATGATGGAGAAGAGCCTGGTTCTGCCCTGGTTACCTCTGAGCAAGTAGCTGGATCTGACCAGTCTCAGATTTTCCTCAGCCTATTTGGTTGACTTGTCAAAGTGAAATTTTCAAACAATTAAACATGATTGTTCTAAAAGCATATAATGTGTTTTGTGAATGTGTTTGTGTGAATGTGTACCAAAGATTTATTTATTTCATAAACTAGAGAATCAGAAAATGGTAAAGCTATTTTCATGTAGAATTTAAAGGCCAAAGACTTAGACTGACTGTTGGGAATGGCACGATGAAATAAATGTGTTAATTTGGAGCCAAAAGTGGTTAATTTCCTATAGGGCAATCAAATCTTTCCACAGGAAAGAAATCATTTGCACCTCTACCATAAAAAAAATAGTATAAAGATAAATTAATTAATTTTAAAAAACAATGAATACTGTTACCCTGGAAAGAAATAAAAATAAATTAATTAATTAAAAAAAATAGCAGGCAACTTGACAGAGTCTGGACCCCCATCACAGTAAATAATGCAGGGGAGGAAAAATACTTTCCCCACTACTCTTTTAGGTTCTTGACTGAGACTTTCCCCCACCCCAAATAATGAAAGACCGGTTAACAGGAGAAAAACAAACCGAAGTTTAATGACATGTATACCTCCTGTTTATAAGGGAGTGACCCAGGAAAGCTGAGTAACTCTCTGAAGTGGCCAAAGCCATCACCATCTCCAACTAAAGACAAAAGAAGATGCTGGACAGGGGGAAGAGCCCATTATGGAGAGTTTCCAGACAAAGCACAGGGACAGGGTCAGGTTGTTAGACAGATTTAGTCCCTTGCCTTCTCCACTGATAACCGTTTCCAGAAATGTACTTATCATTCCCTTCCAGGTACAGGGAGGGAGACACAGGTTCAAATAGTGATTTCACTTATAAATTGTCTCAAAATCCCTCTAGCTTCCATTAGCCTGGGCTAGACAGTTAAAATTACTGCCTTCCTTGTTCCTATATGTTATGTGTATCCTTTCAAAAAAATATTCATTAGGGGACACCTGGGTGGCTTAGTCAGTTCAGCATCTGCCTTAGGCTCAGGTCACAATCTCAGGATCCTGAAATTGAGCCCCGCGTCGGGCTCCCTGCTCAGCGGGGAGTCTGTTTTTCCCTCTTCCACTGCCCCTCCCCCTGCTCACGCTCTCTCTTTATCAAATAAATAAATAAAATCTTTTTAAAAAATCATTATTCAAGGTAACTTGAATGACTCTTTCTCTTACAGCCCCTGGAGCATCACTCACATGAAGAGTGGCTCCTAACCCAGAGGTCACATGGCCTAGAGTTGCTCACTAGACTCTGTTTCTGAGGACACTACTCATTGGGATCAGACTAGGGCAGCACCCGGGGTCTCATTCAAAAACAAGAAACCCAGTAAAAGCAGCTCAGGGAAAGGGGGGATCTGTAGAACAGATGCAGAACTCTTACAGAAGCCAGTTGAGAATCCAAGCTGTTACCATGCTCTTCTCCTGCCATCTCACTACCTTCAATCTCATCTCTGCTTCTTTCTTTGCTTCATTGTTCATTCTTTTCTTTCTTTTCTTAAGTTTTTATTTAAATGCTGGTGAGTTAATATACAGTGTTATATTAGTTTCAGGTGTACAATATAGTAATCCAATACTTCCCTTTATCACCTGGTGCTCATCACAACCAGTGGTGCACTCCTTAATCGTCATCTCTTTCCCCCACCCACCTCCCCACCTCCCCTCTGATAACCAGCAGGATATGGATATATACCGCTCTTCAGCTGATGGACACTTGGGCTGTCCATAATTTGGCTATTATAGATAATGCTGCTACAAACATTGGGGTGCATGTATTCCTTCGAATGAATATTTTTGTATTCTTTGGGTAAATACCTAGTACTTTGATTTTGGATTTTAGGGCAGCTCCATTTTTAACTTTTGGAGAAAACTCCACACTGTTTTCCAGAGTAGCTTCGCCAGTTTGCATTCCAACCAACAGTGCAAGAGGATTCGCCTCTCCACACATTCTCACCAGGGCCCGTTGTTTCTGGTGTCATTGATTTTAGCCATTCTGACAGTATCTCTTTGTACTTTTGATTTGTATTTCCCTGATCAGTGATGTTGAGCATCTTTTCATGTGTCTGTTGGCCATCTAGATGTCTTCTTTGGAAAAATGTCTATTCATGTCTTCTGCCCATTTCTTAATTGGATTATTCATTTTTGGGGTGTTGAGTTTTATCAGTTCTTCATATATTTTGGTTACTAACCCTTTATCCGATATGTCATTTGCAAATATCTCCTCCTATTTTGTAGGCTGCCTTTTTGTTTTGTTGGTTGTCTCCTTTGCTGTGCAGAAGTTTTTTATTTTGATGTAGTCCCAATAGTTTACTTTTGCTCTGGTTTCCCTTGCCTCAGGAGACACATCTAGAAAGACGTTGCTATGGCTGATGTCAAAAAGTTTACTGCATGTCTTCTCTCCTTGAATTTTCATGGTTTCAGGTCTTAGAGTTAGGTCTTTAATCCATTTTGAATTTATTTTTGTGTATAGCATAAGAAAGTGGTCCAGTTTTATTCTTTTGTCTAGTGCTGTCCACTTTTCCCAACACCATTTATTGAAGAGACTATCTTTTTCCCATTGGATGTGCCTTCCTGCTTTGTCAAAGATTAATTAACCATATAATTGTGGGTTCATTTCTGGGTTTTCTGTTCTGTTCCATTGATCTTTGTGTCCGTTTTTGTGCAAGTACCATACTGTTTTGATTATTGGAACTTCGTCACATACTTGAAGTCCAGAATTGTTATGCCTCCAGCTTTGCTTTGCTTTCTCAGGATTTCTTTGGCCATTTGGGGTCTTTTGTGATTCCCCATAAATGTGAGGATTGTTTGTTCCAGTTCTGTGAAAAATGCTGTTGGTATTTTGATAGGAATCACATTAAATGTGTAGATCACTTTGGGTAGTATAGACATTTTAATGATACTTTTTCTTCCAGTCCAGGATCACAGACTGTCTTTCCATTTCTTTGTGTCCTCTTCAGTTTCTTTCGTCAGTGCTTTATAGTTTATGGGCTACGGGTCTTTATCCTCTTTGGTTAGGTTTATTCCTGAGTATCTTACTGGTTTGGGTACAACTGTAAATGGAATAGATTTCTTAATTTCTCTTTCTGCTGCTTCATTATTGGTGTATAGAAATGCAACAGATTTCTGTACATCGATTTTGTATCCTGTGACTTTACTGAATTTGCTTGTCAGTTCCAGCAGTTTTTTGGTGAGGTCCTTCAGGTTTTATATCATAAATAGAGTATCGTGTCATCTGCAAATAGTCAAAGTTGTACTTCTTCCTTACCAGTTTGGATGCCTTTTATTCTTTTGTGTTGTCTGACAGCTGTGGCTAGGACTTCCACTACTATGTGGAATAAAATCAAGGAGGTCACTGTCTTGTTCCTGACTGTGGAGGAAAAGCTCTCAGTTTTTCCCCATCGAGGATGATCTTGGATGTGGGTCTTTTGTATATGGCCTTGATTGCATTGAGACATGTTCCCTCTAAACCTACTTTGTTCAGGGTTTTTATCACGAATGGATGCTGTACTGTCACCACTTCCACCGGAACTGAGGCCCTGCAAAACTCTCTGGTTGGGAGACGTGGTGTGGGGAGGGATTTGTGCTGGTCTTCTGGCAGGCCCCAACCGGGACTGAGGCAAGTGTGACTGAGAAGGGCAGTTCCACCAGAATGCAGGGGGTGGGCTTGGTGTGAGCAAGTTAGGCAACTAGTGTGGGCACTGGCCTGCTACCTGAGATGGCTCTGTATTCATGCTGAGGGACAGGGGATGAAATTGGTTCTGGCCATTTCCTTTGTTCCTGAAGAGATGTCCTCATGAACGCTGTCTCTCAGAGACAGGTTCTGAGAAGAGCAAATAATGTCCCCACTGTGTGCACCAGGCAGTGCTCAAATCACTGTTTCCATGCTGTCTGCCCCCTGCTCAGCAGGAAGCCTGTTTCTCCCTCTCCCTCTGTCCTCCTCACCCACCCACTTAGGCTTGCTCTCTCGCACTGTCTCTCTCTCAAATAAAGAAACAAAAGTCTTTAATAAAAAAAAAAATTCCAAGTTTAAGTCCCATTCTCTTATTGCAAGAACTCATGAAATTCAGCCTCTCTTATTTTCCAAGCCAGTGGCTATGGGGAAATGTTCTTGTGCATTCTCCCGTGAGCTTCTCTCTCTCTCTCTCTCTCTCACCCTTCTCTACAACCATGGCTCCCTCCCCTCTCCAGCAGCCAGGCACTCTTTCTCCCATAAACCATATCTCCACACTTCCTAACTTTTTCAGCATGTCTTCTTCTCTCCCTTTAATTTGGATTTTGTTCTGTCAGCCTTCAGGTCAATTTCTGGGTATTTAGGATGATTTGTTAGGTATCTAGTTGTGTTCATGAGACAAGCAAGCCTGGGGTCCTCCGACTCTGCTGCTTGCCACCTTCCTCCATCCTTTTTCTTCCACAGATTGATTTCTCTGTTCACTCATCCATCTCTGGGCCTGTCAAAGTTCCTCCAAAATTGCAGTCTGAATACTGAAGTCAGCAGGACCTTTCAGCTCAATTACCACCATCTCCCAATCCCCAGTTGCCAGTCAAGGGCATCTGCTCCAGGTGTCCATCCCTGGTCCCATCAGCTGTGCCCAGGCACACTTTCTCTGCTTGTTGGTAGAATCGCTTCTCCAAGAATAGTGTAAAGAAGGGGGGGGGGGAGCTACAATTGAAAGAGAACCATGCACTCCAATGTCCAAGAGCAAGAAAAGATAGATGTCCCAGCTCAAGAGGAAAGAGAGAATTTGCTCTTCCTTCGTCTTCTTGTTCTATTGTTCTATTTTGTTCCATGGCCCACCCACACTGATTAGGGTGGATCTCTTGACTCAACCTACTGAGTCAGATGCTAATATTTTCCAGAAATATTACAGACACACCAGAAATAATGTGTAACCAGCTATCTGAGCAACCCTTAGTCCAGCTGAATTGACACACAAAACTAACTATCCCAAGATCTAAGATTTGGGGTCTGACAAACCTGAGCCCACATCCAAATTCTGCCATTTTTTTACCTGTGTGGACAAAATATATATATACCTCTTGATTACTTTGAGTCTCCCCTTTCCTTATTCATAAAATGTGTCTTTGCTGTGGTGTTATCATGAAGACTCAAAGAAATGAAATGACATGATATGCCCCAGTGGGTAATAAGCTGTCAATAAATGGTAGCAGGCACTATAATCAGCCTCCACGAGGAAAGCAAATGTTCATGCTCAAGGCAAACTTGCAGAAAGGTCCATTTTCAGTCTACCCTCCTCCCAAATTCCAGGATCACAGAGGCACTGTGTTTGTTATGATGCACCTGTGTCATCCTAATAGGCTGAAAGCCCCTGGAGGACAGAGACAATGTATTATTCATCTTAACTCCCCGGATCCTAGATTGGCATCTGAGAATGCTTATTAATGGGTAATAAGTATCTGTTGAATAGATGGATGAAGAAAGCTAGGGAAGGGTATGAAGGAGGTGTGGTTCGGACTGGAAGCAATCTCGGCCACCCAGCCCAGGCCCCAAATCATCACTCTGGGGTCAGGGCCACCATCGCATCGACTTAAATCTCATAGAGGATGCCAGGCTTCTTCTGGGCCCTGCAGACCTGACACCACAGAAGGCTGGATAGCTTCTCTGGACCCTCCAGGAGCTGGCTCCAGGCAAAGCAGGATTGAGTTCTAAGCGACCAGGCCCAGGAGCTGCTGGCCCAAATCTCTTGCCACTTCAGGCCCAGCAGCGCCTACATTCGGCGTAACAGACTCTGGTTGTCCACCTATGACTTCATTGGGAAAAGAATGCGCATGTTGTCATCGTATTCGGAACGGCAGCCCTGGAAGAATGTGCCTTCACGCTCTCTCCAGGAGACAGAGGACACAGCTGCAGGGATGCTCAGAGGGACAGCAGAACCACGAACAGCATTCTCCGCCCCTCTGTCCTCACGACCCTGAGGCAGACGTAAATAGCCTCCCATTTTCAGGACAGAAAGCCAAGTCTAAAATTTTAGACTCAACGGTGCTTCGGAGAGATTGCTGTCTAGGGAGCCAGCATCTGAACCCAGGACTGAAACAAATATTATGAGAGAAAGCGGCAAAGAGAAACAGAAATTCTTATCCCCAAAATAACAGTTGTTTCTTCAGCCAGAACTTATTAAAAATCCACTTTGTGCTTACCGACATAATCTTTGAATTGGCTTTGTTTCTCAGTGAATGACTGGGAGCCGTTTTCATAAAGGAAGACCTCAGATGAAATCCGGGAGGTGATCTTCGACTAACTGTGCATGTCCTTTCTGAGCCAAATGGATTTGCAAATAAGAACATTAGAGAGACTTCAGCTCACGGAAAGTGACAGGCATTCGAACTTCGCCGGCTGGCTGATGACCTCCACGCAATTTCAACCATGGTTTCCAATATTTCACTTAAAATCAGTGTGGCTTGGGTATGAAATTGCTTCTCCCTAAAGCAACCCCGAGGCCTAGACAGTAACTGTGACCATAACCATGACAGAAAGGCTCTTGAATTTAAAATATATTAAGCGTTCACAGCACACTTTCCAAATTCATCTCGGGACCCTGAGCTGCCTGGCTGGCTCCCTAGGGATCCTTCAAAATGGCCGTTTTCCCTTGGGCCCCACCACTGCCACCTGACATAAAGTCTGCGAGCAAGGAGATTATCTTCTTGGATGGGACTTGGGGGTTTCATATGAGAAGATGCCAGATACTTCCCCTGAAGCGGAACTTAGTCCTTTTCTTTTCTCAGTGGTATTTCTCAAGAAGCGTCCCACGGAACATGAGTTCTGTCAAGCGCTCCCCTGAAAGAAGGGTCTGTGCTGTGCTCGTGAGGAAGCCTCTTTGGAGACAGCAAGCCCAGAAGGGGGAGCTCTCCCAAAAGCACCACACATTAGAAGAAGGAAGACAGAGCTACTTGCCCAAGGGAGGGTACTTTCCCCATAGGACTTCACTTCTCCGTGGACTAGAAGGAAAGAATATCCCTTTCTACCCCAGCAACAACACACCAGCCACAGCTGGCAGCCAACGAGAGACCATCCCGACCTCAGATTCTCCTTCTCAGATAAACTCTGGTCCAGAACGACCCTCCCTACACTCTGCCTAACACGGAAAAGCTGGCCTTCCCTTTGTCTCTTTGGACCCTTTGCCTGCGGTTCATCACAGCTTGCATGGCCCCAAGTCCCATTCCTCTGCTGTCCTTGATGGATTTGGTAAGTTGGGAAGTGCCCTCTTGGATGTTTGCAGCAGTCCCTGGGCTTCTACCAAATACACAGATGCTCTGCAACTGTGGCCAACCTCTGAGTGACATCTATTACCATCCCCGCCATGAGTGTTCCATGGAAACACTATGGAAATCCCATTTTTTAAGAAAACGTTGGAGCATGGGGGAGCCTGGATGGTGCAGTAAGTTGAGCATCTCACTCTTGGTTTTAGCTCAGGTCATGATCTCAGGGTCATGAGATGGAGCCCATGAGTGGGGCTCTGCACTGAGCACTGAGTCTGCCATAGATTCTCCCTCTCCTGCTCATGCTCTCTCTCTCTCAAATAGATCTTTTAAATAAAATAAAATAAAATGCTGGAGCATAAAAATTATTTACAATAAACCCACTCACAAAATCCCACCAAATATCTGAAATCATACCAAAAAGCTCATTGGGAAAATGGTCAAGTTGCCCCCTTCAGAAGTAAGGTGATTCAGAGGGAAGAGGACAGGTAAACAGTCTCTAAAGTCCCTTCTGGCACTAAAAAAGAAATATGTACACATATAAAATATGTAATATGATATTATATAAAGAAAATGTAATTAATATGTAACATTAATGTACATAGTATTATATAATATTGTTACATAAAATATGACATATTTTATATTATACTTCACTTGGGTAGCTGTCCCAGAGACTATCAATAAGACCTGTTGGCAGGTCCTATTCTTGTTTCCCTAACCAATCCCACAGAGAGAAACTGAGGCAAAAGATGGATTTACACCCGGGAAAGTGATAATGAGATTGTTAATTGCACTGATCGTTGGGACAGCAGCATCAGGACAAATGAAAAGTCACTTGATATACAGAAGAGTGATTTCCCACAGTTAAACTGAAGCTCTCTTTACTTGCTTCGCTTCTGCTAATTAAAAAATCAGAGCTAAAGATATTTAAACACTACAGTTAAAATGGCATGGCTCGCTATCGGCTTAATGAATTCCCTCATGAAATCAACTGGGAAATGTTACCCCTTGTACATAAATCATGAAACGCAATCTTCCTTGTTGGCTTATGGGCTTTACAGTTAAGTTTTAAGATCAGCACTTACATTTTTTTCCCTCTAGGTTACAACAATAACCTCCTGCCAGAAGAAATAAAATTCTGGCTTTCTGACTTACACGGGTACTTCTTTAAACCGGAACGAAAAATACTTTTTATTTTAGATTGACAATTATTGGGGTGCATGGGTGGCTCAGTTGATTAAGCCTCTGCCTTTGGCTCAGGTCATGATCCCGGGGTGCTGGAATTGAGTCCTGGGGTGGGCGCCCTGCTCAGTGGGGAGTCTGCTTCTCTCTCTCTCACTCTGCCCCTCCGCCTGTATCTCTCTCTCTCTCTCTCAAATCAATAAAATCTTTAAAAATTAATAAAAATACTTAAAATTGACATTTATTGGTGGTTTCAATTTAATTATAAGTTGACCTCGACCTCTTTAGGAAAGGCCTCTGCATAAACCCCATCATCATTCCCTGGCAGGATGGCGCCTCCACAAAGAGGCTTACGGCCCTGAACCCACCACCTGTCCCTCCCAGCGCCCTCCCCTGCCAGGAGCCTCCGCCTCCACGGTGACGTCACAGCTTCCTCCTCCAATCACCAAGCCCCACCAATTTCCCACTTTAATACCTGTCCAATCTTCGGATCTGCTTCATGTCCTTGGACACCTGCCCAATCCTCAGCCCCCATCAGTTCTAAAATAGATTGCAACAGCTTCCCCATGGCCTTCCTGCCTCCAGCTTCACACCTGTCTATCCATTCTCTGTGGGGTTGGGTTTGCAACCGAGATGTTCCAAAATGAAAATCTCGCTGTTACTCTCTGGCCTAGACCTTTGTAAGGCTGCTTCTGGGACGAACTCTAAACAGGCCTTGTGTTCTGGCCACTGCCTATCTTCCTGACCTGCACGCAATCCACTCCCACAACCATATTGTGCTAACCGTGTATCTGCATGAACACGATTTGGGTGTTCCCACCTCTAAAAGACATCAGGCATCTCATTTATCTGTTGCTGTGTAATCACCATCCCCAAACTAACTACACAATTTACTTTTTGCCTGGGCTCCTTCCTTTGCCTATGTTTGGTGGAAAAGTCTACTGGGCTGGCGGTTCTAAGAGGTCCCACTCATGTGACTGGCAGTTGACTGGGAGCCTCCTTGTTCTTCCACTGACCTCTCATCCTCTGGTAGGTTAGACCCTCTTACTTACAGTGGTCTCAGGGCAGTGTTTGAAGACAGTAAGTAAACGCAGAAGATCCAAAGCCTATTACTGCCTAGCCTTGAAAGTCACAGGAGGTTGTTTCCTCTCTATTTTATTGGCAGAACAAGTTCTAAGACCTGCCCGGATTGCATCACATAGGCCCCTGCTCTTGACGGGAAGAGTGACAAAGTCACATGTGCGTGCCCATGCAAAGGGACATGCAGACCAGGTTAGGAATATGGGACTGCATTTTGCAATCTGTGGCATGAGCATTAACTAAATGTTTTTCTGAAGGTGATGGGGAGAAACCAAAGGGTGACATGACCAGTCTGTTGACCCTGAGGATATCCGGGAAGATGCAGAGTGGGCTAACCTGAGGCACAGAGAGGGTCAGACACTAGAGAAGATGGACCTGAATTCTCCTCTTAGAAGAAGGCACCATGGTTTTCTTTTATCATCACCGTTCTCAACATGCTATGAGCCAGAGCAGCCACCAGGAGGGCTAGAAAGGAGACAACCAGGATACCTTTCCACTCTCTGAACCTATTAATCACATGGAATTTTGTTGAAAATTTCTAGGGGTGAAGAAGTAAGAACACATTTCAGAGTAAGTATCAATTGCATTGCCTCGACTGTCCTGCTTGGATTTCTATCAGAAACAATAGGGGCATCCAGATGACTCAATTGCTTCAGTGTCTGACTCTTGAATTTGGCTCCGGTCATGATCTAAGGGTTGTGAGACAGCCCTGCATCGGACTCTGCACTCAGCAGGGAGTCTGCTTGAAATTCTCTCTCTCCCTTTCCCTCTTTTCCTCCCTGACCCCTGCATGCACACTCTCTTTCTCTCTCTCTAAAAGGAAAGGAGAGGAGAGGAGAGGGAGGGCAGGGGAGGGCAGGGGAAGGGAGGGAAGGGAAGGAGGGGAGGAGGAGGGGCTGGGAGGAAGGGAGAAACAACAGCAGCATCATGATCCCGGGGAAGTTTCTGAAAAGCATCGTGTATTTTACTAAAGCACACCCATCACAACAAGTGCAGGCAAATCTAAGGAAAAAAGTAAATGTCTCCCATAATCCCACAGCCCAGAATTAACCACTATAAAGAGCCGGGTGTGATTTTCACCAGTAGTCCAAAGACGCATTTGCTTAGTTTCCCGACTTTCTGAGTCCCAGCGTGAAACATCAACGTCTCAGGTTTTGCCAAGGCTGCAGTTTTCTCGGCCTCTGGCATCTGCTTTAAGTCAAGGTCAGAGTCAGCTTGGGAGCCAAGGCCAAGAGTCAGGACGCCCAAGCCACACTGGACACAAGAAAGCGATCTCATCCAAGGACATTCAAGGACAAGTCAAGCTAATGAATTCAGGGGAGACATGAACACCAGACATCAGTGCTGCTGTGGGGCTCGGTGTGACTGCGAAGAGCAGTGGGACACCATCCAAACTGCTGGAGAGCCTCCACCTCCCCAGAACATGAGAACTTCCTGCTGCTCAAAAGCTAGGGGGAGAGACAGCTCCAATTAACCACACCTCCTGGCTGGACTGTGGGCCCCCTAAGACTTGGGTCTGATGGCAGGCAGCTTCACAAATAAGCCTACATCAAGCCAGAAAGTTTGATAAATTCTGAAAGATTTCTAAGCCCCAGAAAAAATGTAAACTGTCAATGAGAGGGAAAAAAAACCCTGACAATGATCTTATCTTTTGCTGCCTGGAAACTGAGATTTCCTGGGGACTGATATGGTCACAGGATGGATGAAGGGCAAAGGGAGGCAGCCTCTGAAAGCAGCCGTCTACACACCCTGAGATGGAGAGGACATGAGGCAGGTGTCTGTGTGTTGGCAGGTAGGCACTGGCTTCAAATGTTTCCATTTTGTCCTCATTAGGTAACAATGAATGTGCGATTTCCCTAGTCACTTAGAGTAGAGAAATCTACAAAGGTAATTTCTCAATATCCTTTGCGGGAGAGTTGGAGAAACATAGGAGGTGCAACTGTGGTGAGTTATAAAAAACCGCTTTTCGGTTTTAGCCATAAATTAGTTTGGGCAGATATTCTAAAAGGGCAAATAGGGACTCTGTACTTTAAAGCTGACACATCTGTGGCCACTGGGCTGCGAGTGATGCACCAGAGCCTCTGGTAGCCGCCACAGTGGGCTCTGAGCATACTCTTCAGAAGATTAGCGCTAAACTTCTTCAGAGGTAAGTGTTACTTCTTTTATCAAAATGTTTCATGTTCCAGGAACTGTTATAGGTTCATCAGGCTAAGCGGGTGAAATGAGTTGGGTTTTTTGTTTTTTGCAGTCTCCCTTAAGAGAAAGTAGCTTGGAAGACTAATTCCTAATAAAACCAAAGTTGCCAACATGAATGAAATTGCATGAGCTGTGTGTGCATATATGTGTGTGCACGCATGTGTGTGTGTGTGTGTGTGTGCATGCCCTTTTCAGGACCAGGTGGTAAGACAATGGGAAATGAAGAATAGGGATGTTCAGTCCATGGGCTTCCATATAACAGATGATAAGCCATAAGAAATACTAGTGCTATTTGAACCAAAACTATATTTTCAGCCCAAGGTTATACTTTTTTAAAAAGATTTATTTATTTATGAGAGAGAGAGAGAGAGAGGTGGGGTAGGGGCAGAGGGAGAGAGAGAAAGAGTTTTAAGCAGACTCAGCCCTGCAACCAGAGCTCAACATGGGGCTTGATCTCACAACCCCAAGATCACGACCTGAGCCAAAACCAAGAGCTAGACGCTTAACTGACTGAGTCACCCAAGCACCCCCCCAGAGTTTTTACTCTCATAATCACACCCTGTGTTTGTTTTTTGTCACTTTTTAGGTACTTCCTAGCCAGCCTGAGAGCTCATAAGAACCATGTACATGTCCCAGTTTTCTGTAATAATGCTACCAACAAATTCTGTTTCCTAAAGGAACATTGGCTCTGTGTATGTGATACTTGAAGTGTTTATTACAATTTTTATGTCAATATAGCAAAAATCAGACCAATTTAGGTTTAGCGATGGCTCTCAACTTGTTTTCAGTGTTCTGCAAATTATTTAATACATAGCTAAGTTGAATTGTATTGATATCACAGTTGTTGTGGCCTCAATTATCTTAAAAGACCATTTAAATTTTTCCATTGCTCTTTGCTATTAAAATTTGAACCTCAAAAAAATAAATAAAAATAAAATTTGAACCTCATTTCTCAAGGTTTCATTTTATTGAGGAGACTGGGTCCATCGGTAAGAATGTCGAACAGATAAGACTTTCAATGCTGAGAGAAGGCACATTAGTCAGGGTCCTAGGTTGAAAGTCTCAAAATCTAGTCTGAGTGTTCTGGGGGGATTTAAAAATAAGGGATTGAGGGGCTCCTGGCTGGGTCAGTCAGTAGAGCATGCGACTCTTGATCTCAGGGTCGTGAAGTCAAGCCCCACGTTGGGCATAGAGACTACTGAAATAAATAAATCTTTAAAAAATAAAAATGAAAATTAGGGATTTATTTGAAAGCAAGAGAGGGGAAATTCACAGAAGTGACAGAGAACAAGGCTTGAAGGACAGGTCAGGATAAAGGGTTTCCCAGGCAGGGCTGGGCCGCAGCAAATACAGGTCTTCACGGAGACAGTTGGATCTACTTGCCTCTGTGTAGCAAGACTGCCCCCTCTCATTCACTGTTCGAATTCCCACTGAGAATGTCCAGGCAGCCAAAACCACGTCACCTGCCCTCACCCACCCTAACAAAACTGCCCACGGTGCCGAATTCCCCATGAAAGGAGATCTCTGTGCTGCCAGGAAATGCCTGGATGCCTCAGGGCCCAACAGGACAGACACGCTTCACAGTGACAGAAGGAGAAGTCCTTGAAATGAAGCTCATCATTTACACTAGAACTGAGGCAAGAAGTTAGCCAGCTGACCCTCAGGATTCCCAGTCTCCTCCCAGCCCACCCGAATGCGAGAGAGGCATCTCCTGAGCTGCTTCTCCCTCCAGGGGTTTCCCACAGAACCCTGAGCTGCCAGATGGCTTCGTGGAGGGACCACACTCGTGCTTCTGCTGCTATTGCTGCTGACTCATTCCAGCTTTTTAAATACCTCATTATCCAAGAACCTCCTTTCTAGAAAGGTCATACAAGTAATCCCAGGAGGCCACCTGTGATCCTCCAGCCATCAGGAGACCAAGTGCAACAGAGAAAAGCAGCCTCAGAATTACGACCTGGCGGGTTTGGCTACTGAGGTGAAGGTCTTTGTAAATGTGATTTTCTGTCAGTATTCGCTTCTTCTCTAGTGGCATTTACGAAATATCATTGACTGAAATTGACTAAACATAGCCATTTGACTTCATAAAGAAAGAGTCTCCTTAAAACTAAGGAGTGCCCTTTCCCTGGCATTTAATATATAAGAAAGATGCCTTAAAAAGAAAGCAGAGCTGCCTTAATTACTATTAGCATAGGAGGAATGCATTGATGGTCCTTCCTAGTATTTTTTTAAGTCAAATATAAATAAACTTCAGCATATTCATGTATATGTGATATGTGAGAATGAAGTCTATTGTACTTTATTCAGGAAAAATGCTCCCAGGGCCCAAATAAAAGAACGTCACTGTGACAGCCTTGGGAGCCTTGGAATTGCTTTTGTAGTCCAGAGTGGGCACAATGTCATATAGTCTTTGGCAGTATTCTGTGCAAAATCTGGAAAAAACAACAAATATTCAACACTGATATTCTCAGGTGAAAAGAGCAATTAACAAATGAACAAATTTGTTAACAAATTAACAAATGCAGAAATTCCTTGCTGACTTCCTTTCCTTAAGTCAAATATAAACATTTGTTAAAAGATACTTTGTTGACCCTGCAATTGCGCTACTGGGTATTTACCCCAAAGATACCGATGTGGTGAAAAGAAGGGCCATCTGTACCCCAATGTTTATAGCAGCAATGGCCACGGTCGCCAAACTGTGGAAAGAACCAAGATGCCCTTCAACAGACGAATGGATAAAGAAGATGTGGTCCATATACACTATGGAGTATTATGCCTCCATCAGA
>PISX010023179.1:0-30248 GCA_004024625.1 Mellivora capensis
TCATTCTCATTGGTTTCCATGAATTGTTTAAGTTCTTCTTTGATCTCCTGGTTGATCCAAGCATTCTTAAGCAAGGTGGTCTTTAGCTTCCAGGTGTTTGAGTTCCTTCCAAACTTTTCCTTGTGATTGAGCTCCAGTTTCAAAGCATTGTGATCTGAGAATATGCAGGGAATAATCTCAGTCTTTTGGTATCGGTTGATTCCTGATTTGTGACCCAGGATGTGGTCTATTCTGGAAAAGGTTCCATGTGCACTTGAGAAGAATGAGTATTCTGTTGTTTTAGGGTGGAATGTTCTGTATATTCTATGAGGTCCATCTGGTCCAATGGGTCATTCAATGCTTTTGTTTCTTTATTGATTTTCTGCATGGATGATCTGTCTATTACTGAGAGAGGCGTGTTGAGATCTCCTACTATAAATGTATTCATATCGATATGACTCTTTATCTTGATTAATAGTTTTCTTATGTAATTGGCTGCTCCCATATTGGTGGCATAAATATTTACAGTTGTTAGATCTTCTTGGTGGATAGTCCCTTTAAGAATGATATAGTGTCCTTCTGTATCTATGACTACAGTCTTTAGTTTAAAATCTAATTCATCTGATATGAGAATTGCTACCCCGGCCTTCTTTTGAGGCTCACTGGCATGAAAGATGCCTCTCCATCCTTTCACTTTCAGTCCGGGTATATACTTAGGTTCAAAATGGGTCTCTTGTAGACAACATATGAATGGGTCCTGTCGTTTTATCCAGTCTGCAACCCTGTGTCATTTTATGGGCACATTTAGGCCATTCACATTGAGAGTGATTATCGATAGATACGTTTTTATTGACATCGTGTTACCTTTGAAGTCTTTCTTTCTGTAGATTGTCTCTATATTTCTGTTCAATGATATTCTTAGGATTTTTCCTCTTTTAAAGAACCCCCCTTAATATTTCCTGCAGTGTCGGCTTGGTGGTTACATACTCTTTTAAGCCTTGCCGGTCTTGGAAACTCTTTATCTCTCCATCCATTTTGAATGTCAGTCTTGCTGGATAAAGTATTCTTGGCTGCATGTTCTTCTCATTTAGTGTCCTGAATATATCTTTCCAGCCTTTTCTGGCTTGCCAGGTTTCTGTGGACAGGTCTGACGTTATTCTGATGGGCTTTCTTCTGTATGTAAGGAGCTTCTTTGTCCTAGCTGCCTTCAAGAGAGTTTCTCTAGAATTATAATTCCTCATTCTTACTATCATGTGTCTCGAGGACTTCGAGAATCTATAATCTTGGTGGGAGACCCTTCTGCCTCTAGTACATGAACGCTGTTTCCATTCACGAGATTGGGAAAATTTTCATGGAGAAATTATTCCACTATATCTTCTAGACTTCTTTCTTTCTCCTCCCCTTCAGGGATTCCAATAATTCTGACGTTGGAACATTTCATGGCATCATTTATTTCCCTGATTCTGTTTTCGTGGCTTCTAAACTGTTTGTTCCAGGCTTCCTCCTGAGCCTTTCTCTCTGTTTGTCCTCCAGATCAGTAATTCTATCTTCTGTCTCAGTTACCCTAGGTTTTAGAGAATTTAGATTAGATTGGAACTCATTGTGAACATCATCCCTGGTGGCTTTCAGTTCTGCCCTTATATTGTGAACATCATGCCTGGTGGCTTTCAGCTCTGCCCTAATCAATTCCATTTGGTCGTCCATGGCTTTCTCCAACCTAGCTGTTGCCTGGATAATTGTTAGCCTGAATTCCCTTTCTGACATATTGTCTATGTTGGTAGCCATTAGCTCTGTTGCAGAGGGCCCATCCTCTGAATTTTTCTTCTGTTGGGCATTCCTCCTCCTAGTCATTTTGGTGAGAGATGGCTGAATGGATGTAGCTGGATGTATCAACCTTGGTGCAGTCAATGTGCACCCTGGAATGCTTCCCAGCAATCAGGAGTCCCCACCCAAACAAGAGAAAAAAGAAAAAGAAAAAGAGAGAGAGAGAGAGAGGACAGACAGGGAAGATAAAAGAGAAGGCTCAGCCCAAATGGGCCCCAAGGTAAGATTTATGAAGTATACAAACAAAAGGACTGATAAAAGTATATGACAAGAGAAAAAAAAAAATATATATATATATATAAAAGGAAAAAAAAAAGAACCTCATCAGAAAGAACCCTATGTATAAGATTTATATACTACCAGGACAAACACAAGTATACAAAAATACTGGTAGGAGAAAAAGATAGGAGAGTGGTTGTAAATTCTCAGTGTGGGCGAGGAAGGTTATTGTGATTCTTCCTGGTTGTATCTTGATATCTTTGTTAAAGGACTCAACTTTCCTAAGATAAAGGGGGACTAAAAATTGGTTTACCTATACGGGTAGCATTGATTGGGGAAAGGGGGTTACCTTGAAGTTTGACTCTATATGAATATTAAAAAATAAAAATACAAAAAAGAATAAACTAAACTAAGCTAAAATTTAAAAAAAAATAAAAAATAGAAAAGCAAAAGAAAAACACGTGTATATGTATCAGAAAGTTCAGGTTAAAAGGTTATTATGGAATTTGATGTGCTGGACATCTCACTGTGATGGTAAATAGGTTAAAATAATTATCTATATAAAAAAAAATGAACCAGGGGTGCCTGGGTGGCTCAGTGGGTTAAGCCTCTGCCTTCGGCTCAGGTCATGATCTCAGGGTCCTGGGATCGAGCACCGCATCGGGCTCTCTGCTCAGCGGGGAGCCTGCTTCCCCCTCTCTCCCTGCCTGCCTCTCTGCCTACTTGTGATCTCTATCTGTCAAGTAAATAAATAAAATCTTTAAAAAAATGAACCAGAATAGTGGGAACGAATTAAAAATAAAAGTTGTATCTATGAAGTAGTGGTGATTGTTCTCTTGTTTTCTTTTTCTTTTTTTTCCTGGTTGGCTTTCTGGGGGAGGGGCCTGCCACGTGGGTTTTCAGGCAGTGTTCCCTGAGTTATGTCCTCCCGCCCCCCTCAAGAGGGTGGGCTCTGAGTGAACCGGTTTTTCAGGCTTTTGTTCTCTGGAGGTTTTTATGTTTGTTTGTTCATTTTTTTTTTTCCTCTTGTCTTGACAGCTCTTGATGGTTTTTGGAGGTTTAGAGGAACACAAACTGCACCCCAACCTCCCTCTCAGAGAGAAGCCTCAGTCTGTTCCCCTCTGGGTGCTGCAGAGCACATAAGTTCCCCCTTGGGCGCTGGCAGAGCACGTTCTGAGTCGCG
Source organism: Mellivora capensis (assembly GCA_004024625.1). Classification (NCBI taxonomy): domain Eukaryota; kingdom Metazoa; phylum Chordata; class Mammalia; order Carnivora; family Mustelidae; genus Mellivora; species Mellivora capensis. Next base: position 3,206 of record PISX010023179.1, read on the forward strand.
GTCCCTGGGGACACAGGAACTCCTGCTTGTACCCAAAACCACAACAGCAGCGGCTGTCTGGGCAGCTCCGGACCACCAGAGAGGTTCCAAGCAGCAATCGCACACTGAGATTTTCCCACTGGCCCAGGCTGCGAGTGCCTGGTCTTTCCGGGACCAAGAGCGCCAGGCTGGTGCCTGCGCGCTCCTCTCTCAGGGGAGGGTGTGGGGCGTGCGTCTCAGGCGCGGCGCAGCGCATGCGTGGGAACTGCAAAATGGCTGTTTCTGCCGGCTGGCGAGGCTCCCAGCCCCTCACGGGACCCCACGTGCTCTCAGGCATGCTGGCGGCTCAGGGACCAAGACCTGGTTTCTCCACCGCACTCTCTCTGGCTCAGCGCCAGGGGTGTCTGTCCTGGGTCCAGGGACTTAAGCCCCTGTCCCTAACCGCCCTGATTCCCACAATTTCCCCCCACGATCCTTTGCTCTTTTTGAGTGCTTTCTACCAGACTCCAAGTTAATGCTGGTCCCCAGATGCAGGGCACTCTCGTATTGGGGCATTACTTTCCAATGGGTCACCTCTGGTGGCTCCCTCCCCCTTTTGTTTATCTTCCGATATCAGTCCAACGCTCCCACTCCACTTTACCTGCCCACTGGCGTCTTCTGCCCCCGTAGAGATCCAGACGTGTATAATTCTAATCTCAGGCTGATTTCATGGGTGATCGGAGTTCTTTGGTAGGTAATCAGCTCACTTTAGGGGACAGGTTGAAACGGCACCTCCTCTGACTTCCCTGCCATCTTGTCTCCCCCACTTTTCCAACTTTTATATGATGTTATCATGCTGCCTGCTGTAATGTACTACTAACTCATAATAAATGTGGCCACTAGTTGAGGACCTGATATTTTTCCATCGTTTTAACTTAGTCAGTCATGTCCTTCTATACTGGAACATCCAAAAAGTTTTCCCTTATATTATAAAGTATCTTTAAACTGACTCACATGATTTCATCTGCCACATTTATACATGATCATGTTTTCCCCATCCTAGAACTACTCTACCTCAACCACACATTCTCCTCCCAGTACTAGCAAATCTCTCTCCTCTCATCCATAGCCACCATTCTAGAAAGAGTCCTCTTCATTCCTGAGCCTAGTTCATGCCTCACTGCAGCCTCTCTGAATCCTTCCATCAGACCACTGAAAATGCCCTAAGGCCAGAAATGACCTCTAGGTTCAATCTTCATCTTGTTTAAACTCCAAGTAGCATTTAATGTCCTTGGCCACTCCTGGTTTGAAACATTTCTTTCTTCCTTTTGCATACATAGCATCACTCTGTGTTTCCTCTTATCTCCCTGGCTACTCTTTTGCAGCTTCTTGGCTGGCTTAACCTTCTCTAAGTAGCTTCTCAATGTTGCAAGTAATGGAGATTTGTTTTTTTTACATATTTTATTCTCTTGGATAATCTCATCCACTTGCATGATTTCAATTACCAACTATACATCGAAAACTCTCACATCCTTACTTTAAATCTACACCTCTCTTTTGAGTTCTGGGTTTGCATACTAACTTAGAAATATAGTAGCAGAAAAATAAACAAGTATCTGTATCCTCATGGAGCTAATGTTTCTGTGGGGATAGACAATAAAGAAAATAGATACAGGGTGCTCACATGTTCTTTTTTTTAAGATTTTATTTACTTATGTGAGAGAGAGAACACAAACAGGAGGAGAGGGAAGGGGCGGGGCAGAGGGAGAGGGAGAAGCAGACTCCCTGCTGAGCAGGGTGCCCAACTAGAGGCTCAATCTTCAGACTCTGGGATCATGACTTGAGATGAAGGCAGACACTTAATTGACCAAGCCACCCAGGTGCGCCAACATGTTTACATGTTCTGAAGTGATAACTGCAATGGAAAAGAAAGCAGGGAATAGTGTAAGGAATGTGGATATGGAGTACGAGGGTGAGGCTCATAAAGACACTTTTGCTGAAAAGGTAGAATTTAGGTGAAGCCTTGAAAGTGGTCAGAATGTGAGCCATATGGATTTCTGGGGGGAAGAACATTCTAGGCTGCAGAATTCCAGGAATTACATGGCATTCTAACAAATGCCATGACAGGGGAACAGAACATATATCGGAAGAACAAGTGTGGCCGGAGCACATTGAATGAAGAAGATAGCAGTTATGAGCAAAGGTCAGATCAGGAGAGTTTTAAATGCCCTTGGGATGACTTTGACTTTGACTTTGTTAAGAGAAAGAGCCAATAGAAGCATTTGATCCCAGCAGTGAGATAATCTGACATAAGTTTTGGCAAAAATTTTCTGGATGCATTAAGAATATACTGTAAGGAGGAGATTAGTGGAGAAACAAGAGAGGACCAATTAAGAGACTTATTGAATAAAGTGTCTAAAAGCTAGAGCTAACAGGATCGGTTGACAGATTTGATAAGGGGAATGAGAAAATCGATGAGGTTTTCTGGCCTAAGAAAACCGTAAGAATGGTGTAATCATTTACCAAGTGAGGGAAGATGGTAGGAGGTAGGAGGTGTAGAGTAGTGGGAGGCCATATATATATATATATATATATATATATACACATATATATCAGAGGTCATATATATATATATATATGAGACCTCTGTTTTATACAAATTAAGTTACATATGACTTCTAGTTATTGAAATGGAGATGTAGAATAGGTAGAAGTATATATGCCCTGGATGTTAGGAAACAGATCCAGTCTAGAGATATAAATATGTAATTTTTAGCATATAGCTGAGCCATGAAGTTATGCCACTGAAAGCTTAGGAGTGAATGCGGATAGAAAAGAGAAGATCTGAAAAGACAGCCCTGGAGGACCCCAGTGTTATCAGGTTGGGGATACCATAATGAGTAGTCATTTAAATACAAGGAGAACCAAGACAGAAACCTGGAAGCCAAGTGAAGGAAGCGAATTCAGGAGAAGGACTTGATAAAACATGTCACACGTGACCTATAAGTCTATTAAGATGGCCTGAGAACCAACCTTGGATTTAACAAACTTGGATGGAGTGGTAGAGGGATACAGTACTGACTAGTGAATTCAAGAGAACCCCTGTATCCAACAACTCACTCACTATCTGTACTTAGTCAGCTTTCTTTTTTTTTTTTTAATTTATTTATTTATTTGTCAGAGAGAGAGGGAGAGAGAGAGCAAGCACAGGCAGACACAGTGGCAGGCAGAGGGAGAAGCAGGCTCCCTGCCGAGCAAGGAGCCCAATGTGGGACTCGATCCCAGGACGCTGGGATCATGACCTGAGCCGAAGGCAGCCGCTCAACCAACTGAGCCACCCAGGCGTCCCCTTAGTCAGCTTTCTGACTCTTCAAATCTACTGTGTCCAAAATTGAACTAGTGAATTTACTCTCCCATCTTCTTTTCTTGTATTCCCTATCTCAGGAAATGGCAACACCATCCACTCAAGCCAGTACCAGTAAGTGATCATATGGATACCTCTTTCTCCAGTTTTCTTAACCAATTGATCACCAAGCCCTACTGATGTCACTTAAATATCTTCCAAATTATTTCAGCCATCCCCATCCCTTTTGTTACCATCAAATTTTACCTTGCCTCCTCACTGATGGCATTTACCTCTTTCTAGCCCATTCCCCATAGAAACATGCTCCACAAAGAATAATACTGCAACATTTAAACCTCATTTTATTATAATCCTTGAATGGTGTCCCATTGCTTTTAGGGTAAATCCCCAGATCATTAACATGTCCCACAAGGTCTTATGTAATGGTTCCCTGCTTACCCTTCTTGCTTCACTGTCCCCCCACCCCTTTTCTTCAAAACCTAACCTCTCTTCCTTTTGTAGTTCCTTTAGCACATCTGCTTCTTCTGGACATATGGTCTGATGTATGTTTTGGCTCAGGGTTTCCACACCTACTACTTTTTCACCTGGATGATCTCTCCCCTTATTCGTTCTTTAAATCTCACTTGCACCTTTTATTCTGCAGAACTCTTTCCTTGAGCCTCATACTGCACAATCTGAAAACACATTTTTCTCTTTCATAGCTTTATCATTATTTTGATTTCTAAATTATTCATGTCATATTTTTTGTTTCCTAATAGACTCTAAGTTCCAGGAGGATTTTATTTTATATCTTCTTCATCAGTGTATACCCTCTTGTGTATGTGACTTTTTATTCAGTGACTAGTGTGTAGTACATGGCCAGCTAATATATTTTGACCAGATGCATATTTATTATTTTGGAGTTGTATCAAGTAAGTCAACCTTCCATGTAATTATAAACCAGAGAGATTAAGTGATTACGTGCTTGTCCAACTGGTTTGTGGCAGAATCAGGACTCAAACCCTCATCTGCTGAGTCTGATTTTAGTGCTCTTCAGTATTCTTACATATCGCAACCCTATTTTCTGTTTAGCAACTGACAGATATATTTATCCTCATATTCTCAGTGGTAAATCCTGCTTTGTTAAGACTGTAGTATCGATCAAATAGGGATATGCTGTGGCTCTGATGCAAATCTTGCAGGCTAAATTCAGTCTGCATCTTGTTCCTTACCTCTCATTCTTGACAATGTCTTGATATCCAAATTGAGAACCTCTACTTAATGGTCTAACATGCTGTCTCCCTCTGAAAATTTGTTCACTTTATTCCTTCTCTCATTCCAATTTTTTTTTGAGAAAATATATTATTCTCATTTTCCAAAGTGTTTACCAATCCATGATGAGTTCATTGAACAGACATTCACTCTACCTATTATAATATTTAAGGAAAATTGCTATTGGCATTAACTACACCAGTGCCTAAATTGTAATATAGACCAACAATAGAAAAACAAAAAGTCAAAATTATAATACCTCCAATTCTTGCTTCTGAGATAATTATCATAACTTCAAAAAATCATTGTTCTTCAACACTAAAAAAAACCAGGAATTAAATAAAACAAATTAGTTAATCTTTGATGTCACTTCAGCTTCTCAGGGTTATTCTTTATTTTTGAAGAAATGTATGGATAAAAGATATAAATAAACTTCCTATAATGTTTATTATGGATTATAAGTGGAAAAGGTAGTTTTACTTCTCAAAGTGAATTTAAAAAGTTGTTTCCTCCATATTAGTATTTTTTTTGACTCTATGATTTGGTGATAAGCTTTTTGCACACTAAGTCCAGCAAGATCAAAAGAGAGGCCCTATTATTTTCCTTCCTGATTCTTATTTTTTTAAGGTAAAATGTGCCTTTTTCTTTTGAACCTACACTGTGTGTTTAACAAATAAGGACGTAACGCAGAATTGAATTGTGTGCTTTGGATGAGATTTTTTTCAAGGTCAGGACCCATTTTCACAAGAAATTTTATTTTTTTCCAATACAGCTGACATCCACTCTCACCAGCTGAAAGACAAACTTGTCTAATAAAGCTTTCAGATTCAATTTGCTCTCTGCATACAGCTTGAGGATCTCTGGAGGTCACTCACAGCACATGCAGCAACCTCAACAGGGATAAGTAATGAAAAGATTCTGGCTAAAAAGCTGACACTATCCCTTCCAACCTCCTTGAATGAGAATATAATAAGCAAGTTTATAGACACAAATCTCTATGATTCTGGGGATTTCCATCTTGATCTCTGACTCCGAGGAACATTTGAATGCACGGATTTGTATCTATTATCTGAGTGAATAAATGCTTCATATTGAGCATATTGAGGAAAATCTATTTTAACAACAAAGGTTTGATGTAAATCAGGCAAAACAACATTGTCTCTTCATGTTGAACTCTGTTAGAGGGTCCCAAAGGCCTCACAGTTGGCTTCTATTCCAGTAATACCTAGACATATCATAGCTTTTTTTCAAAAATAATACCTGTTTCATTTCAGTTATTCCCTCTGACTTTTGCATTGACCCCAACATACCTAATATTTATCTTAGAGCTAACAGGCATTGATGCCTTGCTCTGTACCAGCCATGTTGCTAAATGTTCTTTGTGCATTGTTCCATTTGATCTTACAACAGCCTTATGAGATGGGTACCATATTATTTTCTTTTTCCCCATAGGAAGAGTAATACTTAGAGTTGTTATCCCAAAGACAACCAAGTACAAAGCAGACATGGCATGGCTCTGAAACCATATCTTCCTCAAGTCCATGCCTGTCTTTAAACATTTATGTTAAATATACTTGGTCTTGGCAATGCAGATGATACAGTGGACTCCATAGACTATAGAATCAGTTCTGTCATATTGTTCATACTTTTGTAATGTATTTTCCAAGTACAGTTCGATAGCAATATTCTGCCCCCCTTCTTTATTCTCTTGAATGACATCCAAATCTTATATTAAAGCTATGTGTGTGGACTTTGTCTTAAATAGTTGCACCCTTGATACTTAGTCCTACACTTGTACCTATGGAAGTGATTTCAGTAAGAAGAAATATATAGTAAGGTTTTTTTCATCTTTTTCTCTCCTTTTTCCCCTTCCCCTAGAAGATAAGGCCATGGGGACCAAAAAAAAAAAAGGCATTGAGATGATGGGCCTGTTTCTCCCACAATGTAACTATTAGGCCTTATTTATTCTCCCAGTTTCGTATGTGTCAGTACAAGGTCAAACAGCCATTACAGCAGCAGAATTATAAAGAGTAGATGTGGAAAAGACCACAAAGCACTCTAGTCCAGTGCCCTGCTACAGTTCAAAATTAATTTTTAAAAAACCTAGTTAAGCAAAGCTTCATTTAATCTCTTCTTAAGGAACACCACAACCTTCTCGGTCAGACCGGGCTTTCCAAAAATCTTACCTGGCATGTTCGTTGTTCAGTAGCTGTGGTGAATAAGTGGACCCTATTGTTCATTTCAGCATGAAATAATTGAAATGAATATTGACTTGGACTTCATCCAACCAAGCACACAACCCAGGAACCTGGGCTTTATCCTCTCTTCTGGGGATCCTCCACTTCTTCTCTCAAAGTGATAGATGCCTCTCTATTATGTCCTCATACCTCCATTTACCTCTCATCTCCAGTTTTAACTTGTCCCCTGCTATCTTCATTTTCATGATTGGTTATTATGGTAGGTTTTTTTCTTTATTTCACCTGAATCCAGGGTTATATGCTTTAAAAAAAATACTAAGAGCTGCTGGACTAGACAATATGGAAATTTTTGTGAAAATAAAAGGAAGCAGTTAACAGCCTTGTTAGAACTCATCAAAATGGATATCACTGACCTCTCCACTTAGCCAGTGTCCCACTTAAGCGTGCCCCTAAACCAGTATGTATTTTTCACATGTGAATAAATCTGAGTATAGTAAAAGCTGGTGTGAGAAAGGCAGTGACTGCAAGTGGATTGAAATAAATGAGTTGGCAGAAAAGATGAGGATAGTAATAAGCCATACTAAACATGTACACTCAAGGAATAAATTTGCAGTGGCACAGTAACTAAATGAATGATAAGGTTGGCCAGACTGACACATGAATAGCAACTAAAACAAGTTATAACTACAGTCAGCGAGGCTAGAAATGGAGAAAACAAAACATTGAAAGCCAAATGATCATAAGCAATAATATCCTTTATAAGTGCATATTATCTACTTTGACCTTAAAAATATCCCTGAAGAGTGAGGATTATTATTTTCTGTAGTTGGGGGAACTGAATAAGGAAGGACTCAAGATAGAAGCTTTTATCTTTCTATTTCTAGTGCATTGTTGCTCAAACTATACTAGTGAGAATAGGAATTTATTCACCAAATCATAGCATGTTGCAATTAGTAGATGCCTTCTGAAGCTTGGAACATATAATTTGGTGGGGCCCATAAAAAATCCTTACTTCATATAAAGTAAGTTATTAGTTTATAACATGTGCTATTTCAGTAAGAATTGGGTTAATTAATGATATGATTTACTTTGAGAAGGTTTTAGGTGTTTTTTTTTTTTTTCCGTGGAGAGCCAAATAGTATGTTTGGTTTTGAAGGTCAGAGGGTCAGCTCTGCTACTGAAGCACACAGGCATTCATCGATGGCACATAAACGAATGAGTGCACTTGTGTTTTAAAAATACTTTATTTATAAAAATGATGAGCCAAATTTGGCATAAGAAATGTAGTTTACTAACCACTTTTTTATATAAATATTTGCTGATAGATTCATAGTAGCTAATAAAGGAAATATAGATTGTTGAATGTATTTCTCTAATCTTTTTAAGGCTTCCTCCAAGTAGAAAAAGATTTCTTATCCATAGTGTTTTAAAGGCTTACTCAGAAATAGGTATACCATGTGCCTAGCATAGGATGGAAACTTGTAAAGCCTTTATAGTAGAAATGAAGAGATTGTATGAAATACTTGCTGTAAGTATTAAAGAGTGTTCTGCTGTCATTTGAAAAGCATTTAGTAATACCTGTATAAAGAGAATTAAGCCTAAAATATTTTGTCCTCACCTTAGAGAACATTTTCTCATCTCAGTAGTAAAAATACAAAAACAAGGGACAACTAGATATCAGATGATTTTATTCTTATAAATGTTAAGTCCCATATATTTAATTATTGAGACACCCTTAGGTGTACCTCAATAGAGGTAATCGTTTTTATATTGTCTGAAATCAAATTACTGTTCCCAATTTCTAGGGATGACAGTGTTATATATCACACTGGAGCCTGCTTTGAGCCTTGAAACCGTTACCACACTTCTACAAAGGTAGAAGGGTCTCCCAAAGAAGCATCACAGACTAGCAGAAAAAGGCTATGATAATGCCATTTTAGCTGACTAAAACTTAATTAATAAACAAGTTGGAAATCAGATAAAGCACAAAGTCAGAGCCAGTGGGAGATGTCACTATCGGGGAGATGAGAAGCTACTTCCCAATATACTCTTAGTTAGTGGTGAGGTTCCTTCTCCAACTGTAGGTTCTCATTTTATATATGGAAGGAGAATATTTTTTCAAGAGAATTCGAAGACAAGTCACAGATTAGGAGAAAATATTTGCAAAAGACACATCTGATAAGGAACTCTTACACAAAATAAATAACTCCTAAACTCAACAATAATAATACAAACAACATGATTAAAAATGGCCCAAAGCCCTGAACAGTTGGGTCACCAAAGATACAGAGATGGCACATAAGCATATGAAAAGATGCTCCACATCTTTGGGGAAATGCAGATTAAGATAATGAAAGAAAAGGTAAAATAAAAACAAACAACAACAACAAAGAACAATGAGATACCACTTAAAAACCTATGAAGAAGGGCCAAAATCTAGAACACTGACCATCCCCCAAATGCTGGTGAGAGAGTGTGGGGCAATAGGAGCTCTCTTTCATTACTGATGAGAATACAAAATGGTACAGGTAGTTCAGAAGATAGTTTGGTGAGGGCGGAGGGGTTGCGTTTTGGGGGGTTTTTTGGTTGTTGGTTGTTTGTTTTTTGTTTGTTTTTACAAAAGAAAACATACTCTTACCATATGATCCAGCAATCACAATCGTTGTTATTTACCAGGGGAGTCGAAAACTCATGTCCACACAAAAACCTGCACATGGATGTTTATAGCAGATTTATTTGCAATTGCCAAAACTAGGAAGCAGCCAAGATGTCCTTCAGTAAGTTAATGGATAAGTAAACTGTTACAGCCCAACAATAAGATATTATTTGGCACAAAAAAGAAATGAGCTATCAAGCCATGAAGAGCATGGAGGAACCTCAAATGCTTATCACTAAGTGAAAGAAGCCAATCTGGAAAGGCTACATATTGTCTGAGTCCAGCTACATGATATCCTAGAAAAAGCAAAACCGTGGAGACAATAAAAAGATCAGTGATGCCAATGGTTCAGCAGAAAGTGGTTGGGACTTGGGGAAGAGAGGTGCATAGGGAGAGTGCAGAGGATTTTTAGGGCAGTGAAAATATTCTATATGATAATAATGGATGCATGTCATTATAAATTTTTTCAAACCCATATACACTATAACCAAAGAGTGAGCCCTAAGACATATTATAAACTTTGGACAGTTATGATAGATCAGTGTGGGTACATCCTGGGTCAAAAGTGTACAATTCTGGTGAGTGATACTGGTAATGGGGAAGGCCATGCCTATGTGGGGACAGGGAGTACATGGGGAAACCCTGTGCCTCCCTCTCAATTTTGTTGTAAATCTGAAACTTGTCTTTAAAAAGTCTTTTAGAAGTTTTTTTTAATTAAAAAAGAGCATTTATAAGCATGGGTATCATTCATTTGTCAATACACTAATTCAACAAATAATGTGGGTCCTGTTGTATGCTAGATGCTAGGGACACAGTCTTTTTTTTTTAATTTGACAGAGAGAGTTCACAAGTAGGCAGAGCAGCAGGCAGAGAGAGAGGGGGAAGCAGGCTCCCTGCTGAGCAGATAGCCGATGCGGGGCTCGATCCCAGGACCCTGAGATCATGACCTGAGCCGAAAGCAGAGGCTTAACCCACTGAGCCACCCAGGCTCCCCGAGACACAGTCTTGACCAAGATAAACACACTTCATGAACTTCAAGAAAGTAAGACAATTATTTAAATAACATATGACAAATACTAGGATATAGAATGTTATGGAAGAACCATAACCAATTCTGGAATGGTATAGCTAGTGAATGTCAGGGAAAGCTTTCTGGAAAAAAAAGAACTGTGAAGATGAGACTTGAAGAATAAGTAATTGCACATAAGCAAACAGATTGGGGGGTGGAGAGTATTCCAGGCAGGAGAAATGGCATAAGTAAAGACTAGAGGCAAGAGGGAAGTTGACACAGGCAATTTGAAAGCTACTGGAGCATTCTAGTGATGTCACCATATTTGGGTTTCAGAGAGATTACTCTGGTGAAAGAGTAGAGAACGGGTGAGAGAGGAGTAACACTGGAGACTGTCAGTAGTCCAGGTAGAGAGAATGATGATGTCAACTAGGGCAGTGGGGGAGGGAACAACGGTAAGTGAATGGATTAAAGAGGTACTGACATGGAGAAACAGCAGGTCTTGGAAACTGATTGGACATGGAGGGGAGAGATACAGAGAACTCCAATAGATTACCCAAACTTCTAGCTTGACAAACTGGGTGGATGGTGGTAGAAATTACTCGTGTGGACTGTTTTAGGGTTCAGGGGATGGCACATTCAATTTTGGATACACCAGGTTTGAGAGGCTAGCAAGACCACCAAGTAGACTTGCCATATGAGTCAGGGGAGAGGTTTAGGCTTAGAATATGGATACCGGAGTTATCAGGATATACAGTAACACATAATAACTGAAGTCTTAAAAGTGGAGATCACCAAGGGAGTGTATCTAGAATTAGAAGAGAAAAGGACGTAGGACAGAGCCCTAAGGAATTCCTACATTTGATGTCCAGAGTAAAGTAAGCCAACAAAGGAGCCTGAGGGGTGGCTCAAGTCAGAAGTAGAAAGCCAATACAGAACCAAGTCAGACATTCAAGTTTCTCTTTAAATAGGGGGAGGTAGGATTGAAAAGACAGTAAGATCATCCCAGGTTGTTTTGCTAGACATGTGCTATGAAAGTATACTGGAGTGAGGAGAAGAGTAGCAACTAGGAAGTATAGTCAGGAATGGCTACAGGATTGGCTGAAGTGAGAAACCATAGAATCCAAGCTGGAGAAGGCAGCAGGAAAAGCAAAGAGGAAAAACTGGGGAGAATGGTTTTCTTGGGAGGATAAAGCATGTGGTGCTATGGGGAACACAAGGGCTGGTTTCAAGGTATAGGTAATATTCTATTTCTTGATGGGGGTGTTATATGGGTTATTGCTTTATAATTATTCTTTAAACTTTATGGATATGTTCTGTATAATCATCTATAGGTAAGAAAAATCTCGCTGTCAAAGGAAAACACATGCTTACAAAACATGATTATTCCAAATGTAGATACCCCTGGTACCTGGAGTCACATGCCTTTGACCCACCTCTGGTTGCAGTTGCAGTGGACAGGCCTGTTTGAGCTCAGACTTACCTTATTTAGCTGACAATGCTACATTGAACTGATCATCAAGGGAATAGCTCTTGTTTTCCCACTTTCTACCCAAGGGATTTCTCTGACATGCCAGGAGCCCACAAATCCTGTGGGCTAATAATCCAGCCTAGAACTTTTGATGATGAGCAACTCTCAACCAATGGGAAATGAGAGCTTATGATTATATTTTTAGCTTCTCTTCCTTCAAGAAGATAGTTTGAGGTAGCTTTCTCCATGCTTCTTGAGAACAGGGAAAAGTTCTGGCAGAATCCAGGCCCTGTTGCCCGTAATAGTGATCTCAGTAATACACATTATGTTGGCATTTCAGCCTTCTCTGTCTCACTTTTCTCATCCTTCATTCCTGCTTCCCAGGGATCAGCTCCCATGTAAACTATTTGTACCCAAGTCCTTGTCCAGGCCTTGTGGTCAGGGGACCCAAAGATAATAATAATAATAATAATAATAATAATAATAATAATAATAAACAGTGGAAAGGACAAATAGGAAGAGGTCATAAGATGTGAAGAAATTTTCTCTGTATGCCAGACACTATATTTAATGGCCTACTTAAGAGTTCCACTTACAGGGCGCCTGGGTGTCGCAGTGGGTTAAGCCTTTACCTTTGGCTCAGGTCATGATCTCAGGGTCCTGGAATCTAGCCCCGCATCGCATCCTGCTCTCTCTCTCTGCCTGCTTTTCTGCCTACTTGTGATCTCTCTCTCTGTCAAATAAATAAATACAATCTTTTAAAAAAAGAGTTCAATTTACATGTTTCAAAAATAACCACATGATTTCTCCTGCAATCAAATTTAGCACCTCTCATCCTATAACACAACCTTGGGAATCATTTTCCACACCTTCCCCCTTCACTGCTGCTGGACGTCCATTACTAAGTCTAATTGATTTTCTCTCCTAAAGATTTCTTGGATCAGCTATCCTCTTTTGATTTCTCCTACACTGCCCTTTCCCAATCCATCATGTCTTTCTTAGACCATTACAGTAGCCTTATATTGGGATCAGACCATAGTCCTGGTTTGCCCTGGGCAGACATGGGTTGTATCCATTGTCCCAGTGTAAATAATAGTGCCCTCTTTGACTCAACACTATCCAACTTTTCATGATAAATAATATGGTCACTCCAAAGGAAACTAATCTCTACTTCATTCTTTCTCTCCTACACAGTGTAGCCATGTAATCCTTTCAAAATAGAAATTTCAAAGCAGAACGCTCTTTATTTTATTATGTTAGTTACCATATAGTACATCATTAGGTTTTGATGGAGTGTTCCATGACTCATTATTTGTGTATAACACCTAGTGCCCATTACAACACGTGCCCTCCTTATGAAAGTCAAAAGGTTACTACCTTATAGGATATCATGTAGTGTGACCTTTCCCATTCCATCACCCTTCTGACAGATGCCATGTGCTGTTCGCTATCCTATTTTCACATTGGCCTGTTTTCTGCTTTGTTGTTGTGTTTTAAGTGACATCTTTTGCCTATGACAAGCCTATTACTGGCCCCTTTGCTTAGGACACTCTGCCCTTGACTTTCCCATCTGATACCTACTTACTTTTCAGGCTTCAACTCAAATGTTGTACTTAGGGAAGACTCCCCCAACTCTGCAGACTAGGTAAAATCTTCTATTGCCATTGTAAACAGCATCATTCACACTTCTCTTGCAGAGCACGTGTCAAGTCTTCCATTTTTTTCTGAAATAATTCAAATTTATATTGGTCTTCTCCCTTTTTAAAAAAAAGATTTTTTTATTTGTTTATTTGACACAGAGAGAGAGAGAGAGAGAGAGAGAGAGAGAGAGCAGGATCGGGAGAAGCAGACTCCCCGCTGAGCAGGGAGCCTGACGCAGGACTCAATCCCAGGACTCTGAGATCATGACCTGAGCTAAAGGCAGACACTCAACTGACTGAGCCACCCAGGTGCCCAGTCTTCTCCCTTGATAGTGAGCTTCGTGAAGACAGACTCAGATCTTTTTTACTTATCTTTGAATCCACATTACCTGAGAATGAATGAGGAGATAAGAAATAGAAACCAGATTTCTCTTTCTATTATAGGTTCTGAAATCACACCTGATCATTGCAAGCAGGGTTAGGGACAAAGAGAGAGCCCTTGAGTCCAGGCCCCAAAGGATTCTGGAAACAAAAGAAAGTGTCAAGGGGAGTAGAAAAGAGAAGTGGGAAGTGCAAGGTTGTTGTAAGAAAGGAGGTATGTGAAGAAGTAGCAATAAACATGTAATTAAGTGTTTTTCTTATTCCAGCCACAGAGTTATCCAGAGGAGCTAAGAAATTCAGAGGGATTAAAAACCCTGCCCAAGACTTAATAGCAAGCTAAGGGCTAATTTAATAGACCCTAACCCAACTGCACCCTTCTCACTCTCTCACTCTTTGCCTGGCTCTGTTTTTGTTTGTTCCCTTTACTATCCTCTAAAATCATTTAAAATTTGTATTTGTTTCTCATCTCTTTTCTCTGTCAGGATATAAACTCCTTCAGGCAACAGACTGTTAGGTTTACCACTATATCCTCTGAGTCTAGAATGACGGTGTCCAGGAGCCAGTGGGCTTGCAGAAGTGTTGTCAAATGTTTCTTAGTCCAGTGATGCTTGCATTCACCCTATATGGATTTTGGATCATTTTGCCAACTTGATGTTTTATCACCTGTTTCTTTTCCCATCTTTGCTGCATATCTGTCTATATTTTTTCAGCTGTCTTCCCCTCACACTTCCCCCCAGCCCCAACTTCCTCTCCACTACAAATTATACTCCAAATAAGACTGGAGCCACTTTTTTTTTTTTTCAGCTTAACGGAATTCACAGTTTTTGCACCACACCCAGTGCAAAAAATAAAATAAATTTTATTTATTTATTTGACAGACAGAGATTACAAGTAGGCAAGAGAGGCAGGCAGAGAGAGAGAGAGAGGAGGAAGCAGGCTCTCCGCGGAGCAGAGAGCCCGATGTGGGGCTCGATCCCAGGATCCTGGGATCATGACCTGAGCCGAAAGCAGAGGCTTTAACCCACTGAGCCACCCAGGCGCCCCCCCCTTTTTTTTTTTTGCAATGCGTGCCCTCCATAATACCCACCACCTGCTCCCCCAACCTCCACTGATTTTGATGTCAGTGCTTTGAGTGACAACTCCATGTGGAGAACTTTGAACCTTCTGCTTATTCATTGTTTATTAAAAAAAAAATACTCATCTTCTTCCTGAATCCACATAGCAAATTTATGCCCACAAAATAGACAAAACCTCTAGAAAAACTGTGCAAACATCACAACTATTGGTCTGGCCTTGATTTCTAGACTCAAAAGTATCAGAGCAATTTTTAAAAGGGGAGGAGGGGAGGTTTTCAAGTATTTTTATCATTCAACCCAATTTTAACCAATTTGTTTTGTGGTATGACTGTAAGAACCATGAAATGCCTTTCCAGTGTATTATCATCCTCAATATTTCTACCTATAAAAGAAGAACAAAGATATTATTTGAGAATAAAAAATAGTGCAGTGGTAGAAAAAATCAGTTTAAAGTGTTTCTATGGAAGTTGTCACATGACCCCTGTCTCCAGCTCTGCTTGCTGAAGAGTCATTGTTTCCTTACAACAAATTGGTCACTTTCATTTCTTCTCACCTCTAAGTCTTTTCAGTTCTTTATATTTCATTCAAACATGTCTCTTTTCTCTTGATTTTTGCCCTTAGTCCCTCATTTTTTACTTCCTTTGTCATCCTGTGTGATGTGAAGGATCTGCCAGCCCACATCTTTTAATATATTTGTCTTACCAGTGTTTATTGTCCTGTCACATGTGCTCTGCAGAAATCCACTGGTTTTCTAAGTTTCTATATTCCTGTCCTTTTTTGTGGTTTGTTTGCTTCTTGACATGAATTCTCATGCTGTACTAAGGGTCGAATTTCTTCTATATTTTTATTTTTAAAATGTATTTTTGTTTTTGTTTTTCTGTATTTTTCAAATTGTGGTTAAAAACACATAACCCAAAGTTTACCATCTTTAATCATTTTACTACCAGTTTAGTGTATTACAGAATCTAAGATAAAGACTACTAAAATTATGCCAATAATTATCTCTAGTTCAGACTTCTCTCCTAAATTCCAGACTCATATTTCCACCTGCCAACCAGCTACCATTTAGACATTCCACAAATGCTTCAAATTCAGCATGCCTGAATCTGATATTATCATTATCTTTAGAAAATCTACTCCTCTTACTGTATTCTCTGTTTTGGTTTGTGGTACTAGTATCCACCAACTTAGAAATCAAGCAGTCATTCTGGCACTTTTTTTTATTTCTTACTGTTAAACAACCAATCAGCAATCCTGTTGATCCCAAAAGCCAAACAATCCTGAACTTTTTAAATTCAGCTCCACTGTTTTGTTTCAGGGATCATCTGCCAAGCCTCATCATTGGTCTTCCTGTCTCAACCTATCTTGCACAAAGGAAGTTCATTAAAAATGAACTTTTTTACATGCTAATTAACATTATTATATTGGGTTGTGTAATGGTTACCTTTCTTCTCCAGGGTAAAAGCTCAGTCCCTCAGCATGGTACACATCTTTTGCAATTTGGTACTGCTAGGATATCCGTGTTATTTCCTACACCTTCCATCACTCTCTTGCTAATCAAATAATACTAAACTATGTGTAGTTCCCCAATCACCAAATGCTGCCTTTCTATTTTTACAAATACTGTTTCCTCCACTAGAAATGTACTTGTCACCATTCACTTTTGGTAAACTCATCCTTAAAGTTCAACTCAAAATATTATTTGCATGTATATATTCCTTCCTGCCCCATCCTTCTCTATACTACCATTTTGATATTTATCTCTCCTTCAACAAGTATTATTATATTGTACTGAAATTTGTTGTTGGTGTATATGTCTCCAACTAAGATAGAAACTTCTTTTTTAAAAAGATTTTATTTATTTATTTGACACACAGAGATCGCAAGTAGGCAGAGAGGCAGACAGAGAGAGAGAGGAGGAAGCAGGCGCCACGCTGAGCAGAGAGTCCAATGTGGGGCTTGATCCCAGGACCCTGGGATCATGACCTGAGTCAAAGGCAGAGGCTTTAACCCACTGAGCCACCCAGGCACCCTAGAAACTTCTTAAATGTGGGAATAATGTCTTCTTTATTTTTGTAACCCTGGCAATGTGTTTAGTAGTTAGGATGTTTTGGACTGCAAGAAAGACAATACCCATTCAGAGTGGCTTCAACAATAAGGATAATTAATCTCATATAACTGGAAGTTCAGAGATTAGAGGAGACTCCAGATGCAGTACAAACAGCTTTGACATTCTTTCCATATGATTTTTCTTTAATCAGATTTTTACTTTGTGTCAGCTCTGTCCTCCTTACTAGTCTCTCTCCAGGTTTCAAGATGGCTGCCAGTAGCAAATGGGGCAACATGATTTTTTTGTTACTTTGAGAGACAGAATCTTCTACCTGAAAGATAGGTTAAGAGATTTATCTACCAGTCAGATCAGTCAATCTAGGTTATATGTATCTACTCCTACACCAGTAATATTCAGAGTGATGTCATGGACTGATTGACTTAAACTTTATGTTCTATTACCAAAGCAAAGGATTGGATTATCTTGATTGGCTTAGATCTAAACCTGAAATGAATTTAGATCCAGCTGTAGAATTGAGGGTGGAGTCCATGAAAGCCTGAAGAGAACTGAAATTCTCCTAGGAAGTAGAAATGCATTATCCTAGGTAGTAGAAAGGGGCATCACAGTATTCACTCCATTGGCATGGTGTAGGACCCAAAGATATGTAGTTAATATTTTCCTAGTGAACCTATGAAAGAGAGCCTTATCTTCAAGCTGTGTGTAAAGTAGGTGACAATGAGAAAGATTTTTAAAAGAGTTAATCATATACAAGTTAATCATTCACATTAGGAGGCTTTTCCTAAATTTAGTGTCTTGTCCTTTTCTTGACCTTTGCCTGAGTCTTATCTTGGCCTAAATCTGGAAGTTAGTAGAAGCCCTTTTTTTTATTTTAGCAATTGGTTTAACAACATTAATTGGGATGTATATAGCTCAGCTGAGAAAAAAAATCGTAATAAGCTCATCATCATAAGATATTGTAAAGGAAAATGATACTTTCATACAACTATTCTGCTTTTTAGTGTAGTCTCAATTTCTGCAGACCTAATGAAAAGGGATTATCTGAGCATCCTATAAGTTTAATTTTGAAAAACAAGAAACCATGAATAATGGAAATCATTTCAAAACATCTTCAACTCATATCTAAAATATGAAACAGCTAAATCAGATGTTCTTAATAATTTAATCAGTGAAGCATAACTGGAGGATTTAGAAAAAGTGCCTAAACTATGAAAAGATTCTTCAACTGCTGCTTAATGTCGATATCAAGTTATTTCTTACCCTGGCCAACAGCCAAGCTATTCCCTGGCCACATCCACTTTTCAACATTTAGTGGTCCTCTCAATCATTCTGATCACAGCCCCAGGAATGTTTCACAGCAACTCTGCAATAATAGTATATTGCTATTAGGTCTTGAATTTTGAGGTAGTTTATCTTCCAGAAAGGATATGAATAGAGCAATAAGACCAAGGAGACTGAGCTTTATTAATGATGCCCAAGATTTTAGACATATACTATAACTTTTAATCAATTTTAATACCACTTCCCATACCCTAGTTTTGTTCTAAACCAGTCCACCTATGTTATAGTCTCAGATAATACAATGTTAGAATTTTTTTTTCAAAATAAAGAGTTGTCAGAAAAACTTGTATATAAGTTCCGTAGCATTGAACCCTAAAGAGTAAACTTTTAGTATTTCCTGTGTATCTAGAATATGATTTTTCTTTGTTATGATGAATTATATGTACAGTTTAATGAGAATAAAAATAACTTTGTTATCTTACTTAAAATGCCTTGGAAATAAATACATCAACACATTCATCTACATGCCTCTGAGTAGGTACAGACCTTTCACCAAGTTAATAATTATTCAATAATAATATTTGAATGAAAGACATTCTATTAGACTGAATTCATACTATCAGATTCACATGACAAAAGGCTTCTTATTTGTGAACCCATCATTTCTTTTTAGAAAATATTCTAAATGGGAATGAAATCTCCATGTTGATTTCTAATAATAAAAAATATTTTGAAAACTTTTTTCTGTTTTGACAATTCCACTTTAGTGCAGATAATCAGAAATGATTTAATAGATTAAGAAATAATTTTAAAGTAACAGATGCAATTTGGTTTTCATAATACAAGTAGGAAATCTTCATTTTTTGTCCTAAGATAAATAATTCATATGAAGTGATAGGAATTGCTTTGTGAAGGTCCAGGAGATGTAGTTATTCCCAGTGGGCTTGATAACATCTACCCCATTGGATGGTTGGGTGGTTAAAATATGTAAAGCTTCTAGCACTGATCTCATGTTCTAAGAAACTTTTGGGCAGAGGTAAATCCCTTAACTCCTAAAGTAAGCCTAGCTGATCACACACATCTGCTTTTTGATTTAAAAGGACTCTTGAACACACCTCTTGAGAATATTAAGGATCTTCTAAACTATATGTAAAGCAATTCAATGTAAGATTTACAGTGCTCAGAGGTGCCAGATTTTAAAGTTTAGCATTGGAATTTCCACAAATTCCTTCCAATTCAAGAATTTTGTGATTGGTGCAATAAATAATAATATGAAGAAATATGTTATCAAACACACAGAAACTTTTTACATTAAGACTGTGATCAACATAGGAATTCAGGAAAGGGGAACGTCAGGGTAACTCATGTCAACAGTGTCTTCAGATGTGAGACTCTGATCATAATGAATAAGAAGGATTAGAATAGGTGAAGAAAATAGTTAAATCTGAGGAACACCTTGGACAAATTTATTTTGTAAAGAATGAAGGCATATTTTTTTAAGATTTTATTTATTTATTTGACAGAGATCACACAGGCAGAGAGGCAGGCAGAGAGAGAGGAGGAAGCAGGCTCCCTGCTGAGCAGAGAGCCCAATGTGGGGCTAGATTCCAGGACCCTGAGATCATGACCTGAGCCTAAGGCAGAGGCTTTAACCCACTGAGCCACCCAGGCACCCCAAGAATGAAGGCATATTGAATACTGCAGGAAGAGACAGGCTAGTCTGAGATAACATGTGCCTTTGGGGTAAGTAGTGGAAAATAATTTTCTGTAAGTAGAATGGAGACAAATTTAAGGTTTTAGACATAGTTCTTAGGTGTTGCTTAACTTTTGTCTTCTCCTCACCCCTAACCCCACAGTCTCATTACCCATGGTGGTGACAATCACCTTTCTGGTTGGGGGTATTCACATCAGGCACAGCATATATAAAAGTGAGTGCAGTTGACTGTAGGATAACCAAACTCAAGTGTCCCAGCTCTGACTGTGCCTTTTGTCTCCCAGTTAGAAAACATACCAGTCTTACATAACACCCAGTTGCTCACCACAACACATACACAGCACTGGGTGTTGTGTAAGACTGATGAATCACAGACCTGTACCCCTGAAACAAATAATACATTATATGTTAATTTAAAAAATAAATAAAAAGAAAATCATATTAGAATGTAAGTAAGTCAGTATTTCAAAAGTCCTGAGTCTGCTCTAAATTTTTAAAAGATTTTATTTGAGAGAGAGCGCGAGAAAGGACAAGGGGTTGGGGAGTGGGGGTGATAGGCGGAGAGAGAGGAAGAAGCAGACTCCCTGCTAAGTGGAAGTCTGACAAGGGCCTTGATCCCAGGACCCAGGATCATGGCCTCAGCCAAAGGCACACACTTAACCAACTAAGCTACCCAGGTGCTCAAGGCTGTTCTAATTTATAAAACTAATAAGGCATTTCAAAAATTGAGTTTCTTCTGGCTTTGATGCTACCCATCTTCAAAAGATTATGATATCGTTGTTAGTTAACACTGAAACTGAAACCAACTGTAAGGGGAAAGAATGGGAGTTCTGAAGATAGTAGATCAGAGTGGTATTGTGAAGTAGTCATCAACACTATAGAGGTTCTTGTAAGGGCCTACTTAGCCAGAGCGAGCAATTTTGTTGTTTATGCAGTAAACTTGGATTGATCCTGCCCCCCTCCTCAGAGGAACTTACTTAGACACAAGTCTGGGAAACCAGTAAAATATGACTGACCAGCCCCTGATAACAGAGCCCATATACCAGGACGTGTCAGGTCAGGGGGAGGTAACAGAGCCCAGAATACAAGGACGAGTCAAGCCAGGTGGAGACATCCAATCAGGAAAGCACCTCCCTAACCACCCAAGAATTTGGGCCCTGCCTTTTGGGCGCCAATTCTGACCAGAGTGATAGGCTAGTTCAAATAGCTACTATAGGGTGAATTGTAATTCAGTTGGCCACCTGTGTGTGGCCAGGCTCAACCACATGGCCTTTGCTCTATAAAAGTTAGTCTGTGAGGCTGGGAGGGGTTGCCTCTTTCCAAGAGACGGCCCTGGCCGGTCAGTTTGATTCTCGATGCTTGGCGCAAAATAAAGCTTTGCTTGACCTTTGCTTTGTATCAGTCTCGCTCCTTTGACCGTGGACCCAACAGTTCTCAACCTAGGGGCTAGAGATAATGTAGATTTCCCAGAATTATGAAAAGGATTTCTCAAATCTCTGAGCACATCAAATATTGAATGTGGATCAAATAAGTGACTTGTCTCCCACATATATGTAGCAGATATTTTCAGAACAATATGAATACCACTGCAATTTTAAAAAATACAAAATCATATTGCAGAATTACCACATTCAGGGTACCTGTGTGGCTCAGTAAGTTAAGCATCTGCCTTCAGCTCAGGTCATGATCCCAGGATCCTGGGATAGAGTCTGGCATTGTGCTCCCTGCTCAGCGGGGAGTCTGCTTCTCCCTCTCCCTCACCCCTGCTTGTGCTCTTTCTCACTCTCCTCTCTCTCAAATAAATAAAATAAAATAAATCTTTTAAGAAAGTATTACCAAATTCAGAATAAATTGATTTTTGTCATTTTTTTCTCAGTCTGTGCATACTAGATACACAATTATTATGCATAGGTATGTGATTATTTTTGAGATTTTAAAGGCATGCTCATAATATTGTAAACCACTGGCACAGTAAAAAGATAACTGAATTGGGAAATGATAGGCTGGAGATTTGGTCTTCATTTGGTCTCTTGCCACCTGGGGCCTGGGAATCTTGGACAAACTGTTCAACCCTTTGGACCTTGGTTTTTCCTTCATTGCCAAGTGATAGGATTTTTTTTTAATGACACACTTTTGAGACTACTACCAGATATAGCATCTATGATCATAGGTGTATAAAATAGGCAAAGTTTTCAGAAAATCTTTTCAAGTGTTTGTAACTTATATCTACAAGGCTTTGGAAATGAAGTCACTGATAACTTATTTTTATAAAATGATTTACTTATTTTTGTGATTGGTGAGATAAGAATCTGAATCAGTAAGCCCCAAAAGATCATTCCTGAAAATAGATGAATGATAGAATTCTGATTTGTTACCATGTCATCTGTTAAATTCGCCCAGTTGTGGTAACCTTGGGGCCCCCATTGGCAATCACAAAGATTATCCATTTCAGCCATAGGGTCTCTGAGGGCTTCAGTCTTTATGCCCTTCCTTCCATTCCAATTATAATTCAACTTGAATAGGAACATCAGGCTCCAAGTAGCAAGTTAGACCTACTTTTTCTTTGGGAATTGGCCTTCCTGGCTAGTTGTTTGCTTCTGCTGAGCTTTTTATATTGCACAAAACATACATTTTATGTATTAAATTCATAGAAAGTAACAATTTGTTATTAAGAATAGCTATTTAAATGTAACATAATCATGCCTTTGAGGGAGGGCAAAGTAGGAAAAACAACTTCGGTGACTTTTTTCATTCTTTCTACCACAGAACAGGGCAAAAATAAGTAATTTTACCAATTTAAAGCTATGTACACATGTATATGTTCCTCAAAAACTGCATAGTTCCTTTGCTTTCTATTTTCTCTAGTTTCATAAACCCTAGATAGGAGTTAATGTTTCAATCAGGTTTATTTCTTTTATGTGACTTACTTTCACCTAACAAGCTAAACATTCTGGAACATAACTTAATGAAAAATTTCCCCCTCTATGTCTTTTGGTCTTAAAATAATGAGTCAATATAATAAATAATAATAAGTAAATGATAAACTTCATTTATTTGAAAGTTTATTTTCAAGTAATGTTTTAAAATGAAAAATTTGATGTAATTCTGTATCTTTTTTTAAAGATTTTATTTATTTATTTGAGAGAGAGAGAGTGAGAGTGAGAGAAAAGTGTGTGAGTGGGAAAGAAGCAGAGGGAGAGGGAGAAGCAGACTCTGCGCTGAGAACAGAGCACATTGTCGGACTCCATCCCACGACCCTGAGATCATGATCTGAGCTGAAATCAAGAGTTGGGTGCTTAAAGGACTGAGACACCCAAGTGCCTCTCCTGATATCTTTTCTGTAAAATATTGCCATCGTAGAAAAAAGTACTGGTATTAGTAGGGGTTGAATGATTTACAGATTATAGATTTTTTAGAGGAATTAATATTAGCCCTGATCTGATGAAATTTTCTAATTTTAAGCAGCAAAATAAGAGGTTTTGAATAAACCAACTCTACCAGAGTACAGCTTCACTGATCTTTTTAAGCCAACACAGTATGCTATGTTCCTATTTCAGAAACCATAAACTGTAGACTCAGGGCTTTTCCAGGCTCTTTTTACTGTCTTCATTTGAATCCCATTCATCTAGAAGACTAAGACAATGAGATTCAAGTCCAAAGCAATAGCAAGTATGTGCATGAAAACTACCACACTATTGCTCCTGGGAGTTTTGCCACTTTAATAGCATGATTTATAGCCATTGAATAATATCTTTTTTTAAAAGATTTTATTTATTTATTTATTTGACAGACAGAAATCACAAGTAGACAGAGAGACAGGCAGAGAGAGAGGAAGGGAAACAGGCTCTGTGCTGAGCAGAGAGCCTGATGCGGGGCTCGATCCCAGGACTCTGGGATCATGACCTGAGCTGAGGCAGAGGCTTTAACCCACTAAGCCACCCAGGCGCCCCAAATAATATCTTTTTACTTATTATTCTACTTTGAAAAGGAATTTGAGATGGTTTGGTGGGCATGATTTAAATAAACACACATCAAATCTTATTTTTGTGCTTATTACAGGCAGTTTTCCCTACGTAATTGGTACTTATTTTCTACCTTTGAATTTTGGTTCCTATTGTATATTTGGTCGTTATTGGACTTGTGGGCATGTTGTGCTTTCCGACAAGTTAAATGAAAGCAAGAATTGGTTTTGATGTAGCTAGTTTCAGTACTTCAGTTGCTGTTTTTGCCATACCTGCAGTTCATAACGTGTTTACTGACCCAGAACTTTAGAAACTAAGTTTAGCCCAGCATAGTCACCTCAAACCAACACAAGAGAGTGGTTACATTTCCAATGTCATTATGGAGACAGAGTTCAAGACTTCAGTATTTGGATTTGTCAAGTTCTTTGGTGTTTTACTTATAGGATGTGTTTAGATTTTTCTTAAACTGCAACTCAGATGATAAATTGAAACTCAAGTATAACCAAAGAATATAAAACTTGTTATAAGCCCATAAGTAAGAAATATGCCACCAATCATCTTCATGTTTTTTTGTCATTTTCCAAAGCATTCAGTTGAAGATTGAATGTCATAACATCTGATACCAATTTAAATGCTAGTCTAAGATTGAAAGCCTAGAAACATCGTTACTTTTAGGTATGAGAAATAAACTATTATGTACATAGACCAAAGGATTGGGTCTTAGGTTGGATTCCTTGGAAAGCAGTCCCTGAGGACAAAAGTTGCATACAGAACATTTACTTGGAACCATTCTTGGTAGATCTACCTGCAAGAAAGTGAGGGGGGCAGTACTGGGCAGAGGGGAGAGACTTACCTACAGTACACTTGATACAATAGTGTAAGCCAATCTGACAGGAAGCAGTGGAGCTGGATTTGTCCTTCAGTGTTGTCTTCAGTTGAGACACATGAGCTTGAACTTGGTATCCATGCACTAAGAGCAAGACCCAGGAAGAAACACAGCTGCAACCCATTAATAGTCATTATTAGTAGTATTTGGGACCCATCCACTCCAGGGGAAAGCCTCAATGGAGCATCATAGTATCCACTACAGGTAGATTTTGGCATATTCTGATTACCCCACAAATGTTACAAAGAAGACATAAAGGAGTAGTAATGACAGAAAAATGTATTGGTCATCTTCCACTGGGCCTTAGTATATCAGAACCACTCTCTTTTAAAAAAAGATTTACTTATTTATCTGAGAGAGAGTGAGAGAGAGAGTAGGGGGAGGGGCAAAGGGAGAAAGGGATAGAGAGAGAGAAGCAGACTCCCCGCTGAGCTGGGGGGGTGCCCAAGACAGGGTTCGCTCTCACACCCCTGAGATCATGACCTGAGCTGAAATCAAGAGTCAAATGCTTAACCAGCTGAGCCACCCGGGCACCCCATCAGAACCACTCTTATTTATAAGATGGTCTTTATTTTGGTATCCAAAGATCTCTTTTAAATCTCCTTAACCTGGAAGGGAAAGAATAATTTCATATTTTGCCTGGTTCGTGGATTTCACTTTTTCAAAATGTGGCAAAAAACACATTAATACAAAATGTACTATCTTAACCATTTTAAAGTAAATGGTACAGTAGCATTTACTATATATACATTGTCGTACAAAAGATCTCTAAAATTGTTCATCTTATAAGAACAAACTCTACTAAATAACAGAATTTTCTTCTTTAAGGCTAAATAATATTTCACTGTATGTATACACTTCGTTTTTTTTGTTATCCATCAGTGGACATCTAGGTTGTTTCCAGCTCTTGGCTATTGTGAATCCCATGTAATGCACATAGGAGTATCCAAATATCTCTATGTCTTTGAGATCCTATTTTTAATTCTTTTAGATGTAGATTCACAAGTGGGAATGCTGTGGTCATAGAGTACTTCTATTTTTAATTTTTTGAGGAACCTCTATACTGTTTTCCACAGCAGCTGCACCATTTCATATCCCTGCCGACAGTGCACAAGGACTCCAGTTTTTCCACATTCTCAGTAACATGTTCTCTTGTTCTCGCTCACTGTCTCTCTGATAGCAGCCATACTGACAGGTGTGAGGTGATATCTCATTGTGGTTTTGATTTGCATTTCCCTGATGATGAGTGATGCTGAGCATCTTTTCATGTGCTTGTTGGCCATTCATACATCTTCTTTGGAAAAATGTCTATTCAACCCCTTTGCAGATTTTTAATGGGGTTATTTATTTTTCATGAAATCCCTTTTAATCACCCAAGTCCAAGCCTTCATTCTTAAAACATAGATTGCTTGGAAACCTCTATCTAATTTAGTAGATTTTTATTTTGGAGAAGTATGTTAATTTACCTGAATTTTAGTTTCCTCTTTTACATATTTTTTTTATTTTCTTTTGTCTTTATTAAAATATAACACACAATGTTACATTAGTGTCAGGTGTGCAAGTCTATGTGTTACTCTGTGTTCACAAGCGTAGCTCCCATCTGTCACCATACAGCACCCTTATAATACTATTGCTATATTCCCTGTGTTGTGCCCTCCCTTAAAGTTATTTCCTTTCATCGCTTTCAAGATGTCATCTTGTTATCTTCTGACTTACAGAAGTTCTGATTTTGTTTTTGAAGGTAATGTGCTTTTTTTTTCCTTAGCTAATTTTTAAAAAACTCCGTTGCCCCATGATCTCTCCATGTTTTTTCCTCTTTCATATTTTTTCTCGTTTCCTTCTGGAAATACAATTAAGTTTACATTTGGTTTTTTGTTATGTGTGTCTTATTCTCTTGTAAATTTTTTTTTAAATTTTTATTTTTTATATACAAATTTTTATCCCCAGGGGTACATGTCTGTGAATCGCCAGGTTTACACACTTCACAGCACTAACCATAGCACATACCCTCCCCAATGTCCATTACCCCACCCACCTTTCCCGACCCCCTCCCCCCAGCAACCCTCAGTTTGTTTTGTGAGATTAAGAGTCACTTATGGTTTGTCTCCCTCCCAATCCCATCTTGTTT